>JAXGGA010000979.1:0-115000 GCA_038373865.1 Uloborus plumipes
TTGAAGTTTAACATAATCCACCGATTTAACCATAATTTCAATGTAAAATTGGTCGCCAAATTTAAATTTATTAACTTAGGGAACCGATTGTGTCAGGTAGCTCAGCCTCAACCATTCTTCCATGATTTTAATGTGAACATTAAAAGGCAAGAAATATAATGTCTTTCGCACCATCTCTTTGAAGTGAATACAATCTGTAACAGTAACCCTCAAATAAGCAAGATTTCCCTGGCTGGGAGGTTTGGTAAATTTTCAGATTGTTGCCAAACTTTACGACGCCAAATACGAAGAGTAACTTCATAGCGGTGTTGCAGAAAATGTCAGAATGGAACTATTATTATTAAAAATTTAGTGATGGCGGCATTAAATACATGTTTTAAACATGCAATAAAATACTCTTTAGACTGCAAACAACTACTGTTCCTTCCCAGACCGTTTTCTTTTTCTTTGATTTGGAGAAAGTAGTGTTTCACTGGCTGGGAGGTTTGGTAAATTTCCTGATTGTCGCCAAACTTTACGACGCCAAATGCGAAGAGGAACTGAATAGCCATCCCTAAATTTTTAACAATAATAGTTCCATTGTGACATTTTCGGTAACACCGAATTTTGAGGAAGTCAACTTAATAAATTTAAATTCACTTTAACCTCCTCTGAAGAAAAAATATTATATCCTTTAGTTCAAATGCGCTCCACAACCTTTTAAATTCCACTTAAAGTCATGTTAAAGTTTAAATCAATTCGCCAAATAAATATAAGAGACAGAAAGTTAAGTAAGTAACAGGAGATATTAATTAATCAAATTGAATAAATTTTCAAGGCTTAAATCTATACGCAAATTTAAACCACAAAGTAACTTCAGGGACAAAAGAGCAGCTGATCAGGAAAATGGCTCTAGTGTTTCAGTTCTGCGTAGAGTTAGGCCTTGAAAATTGACTAAATTTGATTAATTAATATCTCCTGTCCTAATTAACGGACAGAAACGTGCTAAAACTTTTCTTTTTCAGAAAAAAAAACCCTTTCCAACGATATATAATGTTTTGGGGTGGGGCGAGGTTTTCCCCCCTCAATTATGGCGGATACACCAAAAATGAGACTAATTAATTAATTTAAAAATAACTAATTCGAAATTAAAAATTTGGGCTTCGAGGTGCACGAGGGCGGGGTACGTTCGAATTTTTGAGCCAAGTTTCAGGTCTGTAGGTGCTGTGGGGGCTTCTGGCCAGCGGTTACAAACGTACAAACGACAAACGAACACCGTCATCTTTATATATATAGATGTAGAGGGACCCACCTAAGTATTTTAGCAAAAATATATTCCTCAATGCGCCTTAGTTTTTGAGATATAACGATCCAAAGTTCAGCTCGAAGTTGTTACAGAGGTACGGTTGAGCAGTGGGCACAACAGCGGCCGTAGCCCAGTGAGCAAGGTCCCCCACTCCGACCGCTGGAGGTCTGGGGATCGAGTCCCGTGAATTAACAATATTAAAAATTGAAAAAAAAAATTCTTTTCTAAATGAATAAATAAATAAAATAAAAATGAATAATTAAACGATTTTCCATTAACTATCGAATTTTTTTCGATATTAAAGAAAAAAAAAATACGTCACGGGACTCGATCCCCAGACCTCCAGCGGTCGAAGTGGGGGACCTTGCTCACTGGGCTACGGCCGCTGTTGTGACCACTGCTCAACCGTACCTCTATAATAACTTCGAGCTGAAATATATAAAACTCATCAAAATCGGTGAGTGACAACCTGTAAGGTCCCCTTGTCAGAGTTACATACCTACAAACAAACAAACAAAAAACAAACAAACCCACATGTGAAACTAATAAAAGCGTATTAAAAAGGAAGAAATTTAGCGTCCCTGGGCCCTAGAGTACAGCCCTGAATAAACTATGGCATTATTTTGGTACTTAAATAATTTAAGCGTTAGAAGAAATCAATTTAGTTACATTTTTGTTAATAAATTAAGCTAATTTTCTAAACTGTTACGTTTAAAAAAAGTTACTAAACAGGTGTATTTATCATATCGTGATAAGCTTATTAGTAAAATTGAGCTACATAATTAAGCTGCATTGAATTTGTAAATTGCTGGAAACATTAAATCTGTACTATGCACTTAGTGTCATTTAGGAACGGCTATATTTTGGACTGGAAACATTTTGGACCGGCGGCCTTTCGGACCGGCGTTATTTTGGACCGGCGACATTTTGGGCCGGCGACCTTTTTGACCGGCGACATTTTGGCCCGGCGACCTTTTTGACCGGCGACATTTTGGCCCGGCGACATTTTGGACTGGCGACATTTTGGCCCGGCGACATTTTGGACTGGCGACATTTTGGACCGGCGACATTCTGGCCCGGCGACATTTTTGACCGGCGACATTTTGGCCCGGCGACATTTTTGACCGGCGACATTTTGGCCCGGCGACATTTTGGCCCGGCGACATTTTTGACCGGCGACATTTTGGCCCGGCGACATTTTTGACCGGCGACATTCTGGCCCGGCGACATTTTGGCCCGCGACATTTTGGGCAGACGATATTTTGGACCGGCGACATTTTGGCCCGCGACATTTTAGCCCGCGACATTTCGGCTCGGCGACATTTTGGACCGGCGACATTTTGGCCCGCGACATTTTAGCCCGCGACATTTTGGCTCGGCGACATTTTGGACCGGCGACATTTTGGCCCGCGACATTTTAGCCCGCGACATTTTGGCTCGGCGACATTTTTGCCGCGACAGTTTGGCCCGCGACATTTCGGCCGCGACATTTTGACCCCAAACCGTTTTAAATATAAATAGACTAGTTGCCAGGGCAGCTAGATTAGTTTCCTGCGGTATGATGGTGCATAACGTCCCTCCTCCTTAACGTTTACCTCATTCGGATGTTATATTATTTGATATAATTTAATGTTCATAAGATTTCAAGACATACTACGTACGTGATGGCCCGGCGTTGCACGGGCACTTCGTTCCTTGAAAGTAGTTAGAAAAATTTCAAGAAACTACTCCCCGCCAAGGCGGCTCGCTAAGAGGCGCTTTCGCGCCTTTTCTTTTTTCCTGCATCAAAATATCATTCGTATTATTGAGATGTTGCACGGGCACTTCGCGCCTTCAAGATGGTGAGAAAAGTTTCAGCAAGTTCAGCTCGCTCAAAGGAAAGAAGCAGACATAGATACTCAGTTTTTAATATAAGGGATGGCTTTTCAACAAATTCATATTTCAAAAAACTACAAGTAGCTAGCGATAAAAGTACAACGTACGTAACCCGCTAATGAGTTTCATATTGGATTTAGTTAAGCCTTCATTCAAAATTCTCATTATCATTGTTATTACTGTTTCATAGCAACCACGTTTTGCAACAATGGATTTCATATTTAATCATTTAGGCCTAATCGCTTTAAATTTGACTACTTATTAATTGATATCTTCGTTAATTAAAATCGTATAATAATATAAATTAAAACTAATGAATCCTGAAAAATTACCTATCTGTCGGTACCTGGTTTGACTTTCAGTTCATTGGCGTTCAGGAAAAAGAAGCGTGACATTGATAGATAGTTAGAAAGAAAGAAAGATAGATAGAAAGATACTCAGTTTTTAATATAAGTAGATTACCATTGCTCTAAAAGACATTTCGGAAACAGCAAAATAAGACTCAAATGTACTCATCATTTATTTAGGCTATTGATTATATCCCGAAGACTGTTTGCGTCTCAAATATTACTTGTTTAGTCTTTTAAAAGTACTCGAAGAAAATACTTTAAATATTTCTTCTGAAAATAAAATGAGACACGCTTTACAACTATAATAACTGCTCGACATTTATGTGGAAGAAATAATTCTATTGATCAAGAACGAAATTTAAACCATCTTTGTAAGCTAACTTCCTCGGTATATCCATGAAATTGTTTACTTCTCTCACGACAATTAATTCTACCAAACAAAATTCCATCTTTTACAGAACTTGTAACTTTGATTAAAAAAAAAAAAAAAACATTGCAATATGCATTTGAAGTAATTTGAAACTTCGGAAATTTTCTCCATAATAAGCGTAGTTGAGAATTATGTTTGCTATTTAATCTTCTTAATTTACAGCTCAAAATTTATGTTTCATCTGATCTGATTTCTACAGATAGAATCGCAAATATTGTTTTCAACTACATCTAACGAAAGCCTACACGTATACTTGTTGCTTTTAAAGCAAAATATTATGTATTTAAGTCAACAAAATTATTGAAGCTGCTGTACTGCTTGTTTAAATCAGTGACATTTTCAAAGTGAAAATACTGATCACTAAAAATTACAGGAAAATTATTTTGCTTAATTATTCTCCTCTACTTTATCACCATTTTCTACTAAGTTTAATGGAGACTTGAAAGCTCAAATCGTAACTCCGGTTTTTATTCACAATACGATTGCCACATGCAAGTAGTGTCTGTTTGCTTACTTTATTTTTAATACGCTTTTATTAGTTTCACTTGTGGGTATGTCTGTATGTAACTCTGAATAAAAGATAAAATTCACGTACTTTACTAAGATAAAAGTAATGTACTTAATACTATTAATTATACTAAAGGCTAAACTATAGTATATTACATGTTGATGTGTTCAAGTGTTTCACTTGTGGGTATGTAACTCTGAATAAAAGATAAAATTCACGTTCTTTGCAAATATAAAAGTAATATAGTTCATACTATTATTAATACTAAAGACTAAAATACAGGGTGTCCACTCCAATCGTGGACCAATAGCTAGTTTCTAAACCGTTAGAGATAAGCATAGAGTTGATTTAGGAAAAAATCTCCAAATTATGAAAGGAATTTTGGGTCTATTCAATGTTTCTCAAAAAATCAAATTTTGAAAGAGTTACGAAATTTAAATTTTTATACAGCCCCCCAGTCCTATCAATCATATTTAGTAAAACATTCTTGACACTGTAACGTTTAAAACTAAAAAAAAATCACTCCTCTACCACAAAAATTGACCGAGTTATGACGTTTTGAAAAATCAAGATTTTGCATTATTTCATGACGTCATCGAGCGATCGCTTAAGGGACCGTATGCGAAATCCTTCAAAATCTTGATTTCTCAAAACGTCATAACTCGGTCAATTTTTGTGGTAGAAGAGTGATTTTTTTTTAGTTTTAAACGTTACAGTGTCAAGAATGTTTTACTAAATATGATTGATAGGAGTGGGGGGCTGTATAAAAATTTAAATTTCGTAACTCTTTCAAAATTTGATTTTTTGAAAAACATTGAATAGACCCAAAATTCCTTTCATAATTTGGAGATTTTTTCCTAAATAAACTCTATGCTTATCTCTAACGGTTTAGAAATTAGCTATTGGTCCACGATTGGAGTGGACACCCTGTATAGTATATAAACTTATTACATGTTGATGCAATATAAGTACATCTAAAAGCGTATATTTTAGTTTTTTTAACTAATTTAAAGATTTGAAGTTGCTTTCATGTTGTTTGCTGAGCTTCTTGTACTGAGGAAGGGGCTCCATTGTAGCCTTGAAATAGCTATTTGCTGTACTTTCTACCTTATTTGTGCTTTATTTACGTTGATTTTTCAACTTCAAATATAGTTCAGCACAAAGCTTATTTGATCATTTTTCGTTTAATTTAAAGATTATTATTTTTGAACAGTGACGAATTGCTATTTAATCTCATTTTTGACCCCCCACCCCCCAACGCACACACACCTACACATACACACAAGCCTACACACACACACGCATTAGAATATATTCCTAGTGCAGGTCCTCCTTTTTAGTCCTCGGTCTCCACTCCTCCTGGTGGTAGCGTACATTTCCTACACCTAAACGCAAACGCTTACACATACACACACACGACACCGACATACACACACACCATCACATACACACAAGCCTACATACGCACACACCTACAAATACACACACACACACACACCTACACATGCACATGCACATACACTTACACATGCACACACACCTACACATACACATACACACAAGCCTACACACACATACACACACGCATTAGAATATATTCCTAGTGCAGGTCCTCCTTTTTAGTCCTCGGCCTCCACTCCTCCTGGTGGTAGCGTACATTTCATACACCTAACCGCAAACGCTTACACATACATATACACACACATGACACGGACATACATACATACACACACACACCATCACATACACAAGCCTACATACACACACACACACCTACACATGCACATACGCTTACACATGCACACACACTTACACATGCACACACACTTACACATGCACACACACCTACACATACACACAAGCCTACACACACACAAACCTACACACACACGCACACACACACACGTATTAGAATATATTAAGCACTGTAAACTACCTACCTTTCTTTTTCTTTTTTTCAAAAAATAACGTCCCCCTTTAATTAGTAGTGATTGGTTTATCAGCAGTTCAACTACTGCAAATCACAAGTATCTATTCGTTTTAATGACAGAAATAAGCACTTAACATTGGTTCATGAAAGCGGTCAGCTGGCTATAAAGTTTGGAAACTCTGATATAAAGAAAAAGACAAAAAAAGTATCAAACTATGAAAAAATGCCACTTTAGAAAAAGAGCGAGTTGTCGTGGTTTTGGCACTAAACGCTTCACTTCTGCATACAAATGAAACTTTTAAAACGTCGACAGTCAAAAGATAAAACTTCATTATTTATTCCTTGCGATGTTTTTAAGCGCATTCAACTTCAAAATAATTTGCAGTTCTTTGCAAAAGAAATAAGTTTTATAATTATTCATGTAAAATTAGCAAAGTACATCTTTGTGCGTGAAACTCTGAAGTTCTGCTTCATACATTAGAAACAAGAAAGAAAGGAACTAAATCTCAATACCTCCAAAGTTTCTGTCGCTCTCAGTGATTTCTTAGCTAACAAGAGAGAGAGAGACTAGCCATCCGTTGAAACACGGAAAAGGCATTAAGTGGAGGGTTTTTTTAAACCAATCTACGCAACTTCGGGTTTAACATGTATAAGTTTGATACGTTTGTTTTTATGCATGGAGTTTTTCTTTCGTTCTGACTGGCAGAGTCAAAATTAGCTAATCAATTCTTCTCCCTCTTGGTGATGTAGAAATGGGGAAAAAATAAATGTATCAGTCAATCAGCTGAGCTGGGAGTGCATTAGTCTAAAAATTCGAATTCGTGCGATTATTTATATATATTCATTTTCGATATTACACTGTATTATTATCACAGGAAAATATTGCAACTTATATTTAGCACTGCACTTTATTAAATACCAAACACGATATAGCACAAGCGCAATGTTAAGTAGCTAAATTAAAGCAGAGCTTTGAAAGAAGAAATGCAGTCTAAAATTATTTTTAAAAAAAGGTGTTATAATGATGATAATCCATTCTTAAAATTGTAGAAATCTGTTCTACCTTATTTTTCTTTTTGAGACATCACAATTTCTTATTGTTTTTACTGCACAGTGTTTTTTAAGATATTAATGCATCCGAAATGTAAACAAAAACCTAAACTTGTTTCATTCAATGCCAAGCCAAATATAAGGGCCGTGGTGTCCCGATCGGTAAGGTGTCGAACTCGAGACCGGAGGGTCCCGGGTTCGATCCTAGCCGATCAAAGATCGACCGTTGTCACTTATGGTGACTGGGGGACGTTAAGTGAGGGTTGCGGTCACAAAGTCTTCCAAGTGAAATGATACTTCTGGGGGACCAGGTGTTAGCTCGGCTTCTGGTCTGGATCAAAAAAAGAGAGCCCTCTTCGGTGCCTGATCTTGGTCGAATCACGAGTTGTGGTAGGCACGGTGACCTTGGAGTGTGAAGTGAAGCCAAATATCATAACAAGTACTAAGATTAAATTGAAAATTTTGAGAAACCCGGCCCTGATGTAATTTAAACAAAAAGTAACAATATAAAAATTTGCCAGACATCATAAGAAAACAAATAATGTTAATTCTTAAATTTTCTCACGGTCAGAAAAAAAATTAAAAAATGTATTAGTAAAGACTACGTCAAACCTCTCTAGTTTCCCCTACCTGTTACTCCAAGGGACATAAGAAGCGGTAAAAGACGGATCAGGTCTCCGGTTATAAAATGCACATACTTTACTAATCAATTTAAAGAATTTCATTTTTTAAAACTTCTACGGCACTTTTCTGACCTGCTTATGTCTTGTTTCGAATTCATTTGGGCAAAGAATGATAAATATTGCGAAATTTTTAGCTAAAATATAACCCATAATTTACCGATAAACGTTAAGGCACTTAACGTGTTCTTCGTAGTTGCCTCATGGACGCACTAGAAATATTTTCTCTTAATTGTCTGCAAAGAATTTCATTAGTTCTGAATCTAAAACTTCATACCTTTATTTTGCATATTCATATCTTGATGATTTATGCATCACTAAATTACGTTTTACTTTATGCCTCAACACAGATTAAGTAACCATTTTTACGAAGGACTAAATGCAGATATATAGTCCCATAAAATGACAGCTTTTACAGAGAACAAAGCTCTTTTTTATTTCTGAAATATCGTTATTATAAGGAGTAAAAGTATGTATTGCCCAGTATTGTTGATGGTTTTCTGCTGAGTTTGGCTGAAATCAAAATCAACATTTTCATGTTACAGTGATGAATAAAACTGAAGCAATAAATTATGAGAATTTTTTAGTGAGATAAAACAAAAATTGCTAAAATGTGTTACTGAATTTAATCCAGTTATTTTTTTTTTTCTTTCTTTTTAGAACAACGTATTTTTAATGTTGTATGATTCACTCTGCTTCGTAATCTAAGTCTGAGTTTAAACTAGACAAGAAATAAATGACACCCGATTGCGTGTTCTAATCAATGCTCAAATAAAGGTAGAAATAGAGAAAACAGACAATCAAATTACAGCACTGTAAACCGTAAATAAGAAGGTTCACCAGATTAGAAGGCAAGAGGAGTTTAGGTTATCTCACCCTCATGCACTTGGCTTCAACATCATTGCCAATTTTAACAAAGTAATTTATAGGTAAGGACTGTGATGCCCCCCCCCCCTAAAAAGGGTGAATTCTGCCTGGGCTAGTGCACCCATCCTTTTGCAGCAACCTATCAGGTAGTCATTTGCACAGATAACTCACAAGCTGGATGATGTCATCTGATTGATCAGGAGCTCAACCATGCTACTTAGATTAGATGCTGTTCATAAATGATGTCATACTTTCTTTCAACATTTTTAACTCTCCTAATTACTTTGCCACAATGTGTCACGCTCTACTTTACCCCCTCCCCCCCCCCCCCTTTGTCATATGTGACACTATATTTCATCAATACATTCCTATAAAAAATGCGTGATGTCAAACTTTTCTTCACCACCACCCTTCCCCTTGTCACAAACTATCACATTTTCAAGAACCCTCCTCCCCTCAAAGAGTGACATCACTTGTGGACAGCGCCCATATTGACTATCAAAACATCTATTTATTTTTGTCCAGTTTTCAATGAAACTTTCAGAATTTCTTCAACATAATACTGTTTTCAAACTACTTTATGACTACAGTGGACAAATGAAATTGATTTTTTTTCAATTATTGATTTACATGTCTAAAACTTTGTGTGCTTGTATTTTTGTATATTTACGACATCTAAAAGCATAAAAAACACAAATTAGTGCAAAAACAATGAATACTTTTTTTTTTCAAATTTCAAATTTAAATGTTTTTTTAACAAAATTTCAAAATGTTCCAGGCGTCACAATTTTTTTTCAAACTTTGAATTTCCACTTAATTTCCAATCATCCCAAGTAGCACAAATAACCTTTAAACGTTTTATTAATGTTTTTAAGCGGTTGTTACAACGTTAATAACCATTTTACAACCTTTAAAAAACGAAGTGTGCTACTTGGGATTAGGCATGATGGCACAAAACAATGCATTACATGCAATGTTTTATGAGATAGTTTATAAAAGAGGGCTGAAAATAAAAATTTTCAGTTGAAAAAAATCATACAAATTTTCATTTTTTAGCCTTATTTTCATTTGTAGCCTTAAAAAAAAGAAAAGGGTATTATTATGCTTTTTTTTAATCATTATTATTATGTATTATCACATAATACAAGTATTCAATCCAAAAATTATACAAAATGTTAATTTCGTATAATTTTTGGATACCAAAAATTTCATACTCCCTGGAACTTAAACAATGAACAGGTAAAATTAAGAATAGCAATGTTATATTGTACAAAACTTGCAGAGTACTGCATGCACATGTTTCAGAGTCAAAAGGAACTCCTTATTAATGCATAAGGAATTACTTAATGGATGAAAAGCCTTCCGACAAAATATCTGTTTATCCATGAGCTCATTTCTTTTGCATTGAAAAGTTCCTTGCAATGCCGAAGCACGTGTATGCAGTACTCTGCAAGGTTTATTTAATATGACATTGCTATTTTTATTTTTACACTTATTTCGAATTGTAAACAGGATTCAGGTAGTGTAACAAAGATCGGAAAATCTGTTTTAAACTACAGTAGAGCCTGCTTATTAGAATATTCATTAAAAGAATATCCCTCTTAATTTAATACATTTTCAATGTACCAAACCAGTTTAACGTATTGTCTTAATCCCTGATAATGGAATATCCCGCTTATTAGAATATATTTTTGTAGCAAAATGGCTATTCAATTGAGAGGGCTCAACTGTATTTCCAAAAATAAATGTATTTCATTACTGTCACTAAAAAACTTGATGAACATTCGATGAATAGGAAGAATTATTTAGCAGCATCAATAATTTTACTCACTACGGTTTTTCAAGGAGTTTAGCTACTTATAATTTCTTTTAAGAAAGGAATAGTAGCTAATTATTATGAGTAAATTTATCATTTTATAACACTGTCTCTTTTCAGAAACATTTTCTCGCGATAACTTTTCTTTCTTCAGGCTTAGATAGCTTACTCAAGGAATTCTTAATGGTAAAACAACAACAATATATCACACGAAGTAATACAATCCTTTCTTTGGGTTCGGTTTTATTCACTGCAAATGAGAAAAGTCATTTTAAGAACATTACCAGTGAACTCATTAATGCATAAAGCTCAATGCAAATGGTTATTAAGGGATTATAAGCAAGTCAATACATGTTTTATCAGCCTTAATCGGGAGTTTTATGATTCATGTTGAAGAATTAGAGGCTGATAACACAAAGACGCTCTTTGTGTTGAATGAAGCTGAATTGAAACTGCGAATCATAAAAATAAATGATGGCACGTTACTCTTTTTTAAAAAGTAAGGATAAACCCATAAATCGAACAATGCGAACTGTAGTTATGGTCTTTAATTACAATTTTGTTTTAAGCTGCTGATTAAAGTACACACCCCCCCCTCCTCCCGCGGATTGGAAAATTTTTAAAAACAGTCGAAAATGTCCCAAAAGCACTCCCTTTCAAATTAGAGAAATGCTTCAAATCATCACCCCCATTCTGCCTTGCTAAACACAAAAGTCGTATCTGCACTTTTTAACAAAATTGAGTTATTGCCACCAGGTGGCTCTTTCTGACTTATTTTACCTAAATACAAAACTATATGGTCATTTGAGAACGGGAAATATTTTTTTTTAAAACTTCTGAAAAAGTTTCCTCTGAATCAAATACATGGTGACGCAAAACTTTAAAGAGTTTATTATCTTAGTTTGAGTTCGACTGCATATACCACTTTTGCGCTTAGCACGGCAGTATAAATATATGTGAAAAATTGAATCGGAATGCCACTAAAAAAATTATATAGCAATTCCTACAATTTAAAATGTTTTGTTTTTGCTCAAAAATGAAGGAACAAAGCAGGACCAAAGTTTCTAGCCAAAAAATAACCTTTAAAAAAAATTTTTTTTTAGGTTATAAGTTGATAAGTGTTCCGATTCACCCCATTTTACCATATAATCGAGTGATTTACTAACGAAGCTTTACTGTGTGTGTGTGTGTGCGTGTCATTATTTAAAGCGAAATTTATGGGGCAGAATAATAAGTTTCATATGCATATGCGTAGAGAAAATTCTGAAAAGAAATACTGAATCAATTTAACAGAAAGCAATATTATATTAAAATCAGTGGCGCCGACTCCATGGGGCTTGGGGGGGCTCGAGCCCCCTCAATAAAAATTTTGGGGGGGCGGAGCCCCCCCCAATAATTTAAGAGAATTTTTAAATGTATTATGCTTGGTAAAATCACAAAACTATGTTTTCCTTGTTTGACGATAGTTACTTTGTAAAATACATTCCTTAATGAACTAAAAGAAATAACTAATACTGCAGAAAGCAGAATAACTGAAAACGAGTGGTGTGAATCATGATAGTATTTGCGCAAATTGTCGAGTAAAGTCTGACGCCGGCAGGCAGACTAGGATTGTGGCGATATCAAAAAGGCTGAGGCAGGAGCCCCTGGAATCCTCGTGTCGCGTCGCTTTGAGGCTTCGAGACATTATACGACGCCATGTCTAAAGTCCACGGCGCTGGCGCAGTCATTCTAAGTACAATGTTTCGTTCAGTGCATGCAGCAGACGTATTTAGTATTCCGACTTAATCGTTGCAATGGATAAATTTGTTATCAAAAAGCCACGTTTGGAAGTTGATGATACTGCGAATCAACATCCGGCAATTATTGTGTCGTCAATTGCTTCGTCGTCTTCAGGCGAGAACTTTTCACAGCCTGAACCTGAGCAATCCGGGAAGGGAAGATCATTTCAGAAGTCCTGGTTGATCAAATATTCTTGGATAGAATATGAAGCATCTTCCGAAAAAGTTTTTTGCAAAACCTGCAAAGAGGCAGATGCTAAAAATCTATTACAATTTTCTTCAAAAAAAGAAGATGCATTTATTTCTGTAGGATTTTCTAACTGGAAAAAGGCTTTGGATAAATTCCGTCGTCATGAAAATACGCTTACGCATAAAGAAGGTGTTTTGAAACTAAATTCTATTTCTAACCAAAGTGTGGCCTCCCAATTGAATGAACAGTTAAATAGTGATATGAAGAAAGGCCGTTTAGTTCTTGAGACAATTTTTACTACCGTTCAATTTCTATGCCGACAAGGACTAGCAATTAGAGGGCACGAAGATGTAAACTCAAATTTTTTTCAATTGCTGAAACTCCGAAAGAATGACGTACCTGACTTAAAAGATTGGTTAGGGCGTTCAGGGTATAAGTGGACGTCCCATGATATTCAAAATGAGATCATTGATCTACTGGGAAAGTCTGTGTTGAGAAAGGTATTGGCTTCAATCAAGAAGACTGAACATTTTTCGATTATGGTTGACGAAACAAGTGATTCTTCGATTCACGAACAAGTGTCATTTTGTATTCGTACAGTCGATGATTCCGTAATCATCAACGAAGACTTTATTGGCTTATACGAGACCCCCAACACTGAATCACAAACTCTGTTTAGTATTTTAAAAGACATTTTTGCTCGTCTTGATTTGTCAATGGATAACTTAAGAGGACAGTGCTATGATGGTGCCGCGAATATGAGAGGTAAATTCAAAGGATTACAAAAGTTAGTTTTGGATATACAACCGAAAGCCCGTTATGTGCACTGCACTGCTCACAGTTTAAACTTGGCAGTTGTGGACAGTCTTCGCCATCTTACGTCTATGAGGGATATTATGGCTTTAGCCAAGAACTTAATAAACACCGTAAGGAAATCCACCAAGAGGATGGGACTTTTCAGAAGCATACGTTGTGAAAACGTCAACGACCAAGCTGGTCTACGACCCCTTTGCCCGACTCGATGGACTATGCGAGCTTCTAGTATTTTGAGAGTATTGAAAAACTTTGAAGAACTTCTAGAGTTTTTTGAAACATTTTCTGCAGAGGACAAAACAGAGGCAGGTTACAAATGTGTTGGCTATCTTGAGTCAATGTTACAATTCAAGACTTATTTCTTTTTAAGTCTTTATTGCCACGCAATGAGCCCAGTAGAGGACGTCAATGAAAAAATTCAATGCCCTCATCTAAGTGTGGCTGATCTGGGAAAAATATACGAACGCTTAATTTGTATATTGAATGGAAGGCGAGATAGTTTTGAGCACTTTTGGGAATTGTGTTTAAAAGAAAAACCTTCACAAGTTGATAGTCCTTCTCTTCCTCCGAATCGACGTATACAAAAGAAGTATGAAAACAACGAAGCCAGCTCACCGCACGCTTTCAAAACCCCAAAGGAATTCTACAAAGCACTTTACATTGAAGTTTGTGAAACGGTACAATCCTGCATTACTGAGCGGTTTGCATCAACTGGACTCACACAGGTCATTGCAGTTGAACAAGAGTGCTTGCTTTTAGTAAACAGAGGTGAAACAAGTTTTGAAAATTCAACTGAGTTTTTCAGAAATGATCTAGACATTGAGAGACTGCGCTTACACTTCAATATGTTAGCGGACATCGCTAATGAAAAACAACTGGACTTGAAAAACATGCATGATGTAAAAAATTACATTACACAAGAGCCTGCAATTGGAGAAATGTTGTGTGAAATAGTGAAGTGCATTAAGCTACTCCAAGTCGTTCCAATCACAACAGCAACAGCAGAGCGGTCATTTAGTGCCCTAAAACGTCTGAAATCATATCTTCGATCAACAATGGGACAGAAGCGATTGAACAACTTGGCTGTTCTTCATGCCCACCGAGATGTTTTGGATGAATTGGATATCCGACCAATCATCAACGACTTCATATCCAGTAATCCAGTCAGACGGTCGACATTTGCACTTTTCTAAAGACACTCTAGCCCTAATAATGGTATTGAAAGCAATATTAAAAATCTTTATAAAATAGAGAATTAAATACATACAGAATAATATATTTTCAGTTTCGAAATATTAGTAGTGGTTTAATACTTTACATATTAGTTACTATAGTACTGTATTAATTACTTTCAAATACTTGAATACTTTTAGGGTGAAAGACATAATGAAATTTTGACTAAAAGTATTAAGCTTACTGTATTGACTGTATTAAAGCATTAACTTTGATATATTATTTTTATTTTATAAATTCTGAGCCTTGTTCAAAGCAAGCTTAAATTAACTATTTCACTTATTAATTTAAGTGCTAATATTGTGCGACAGCTATATATTATGTTTTATTTTTTTAATGATAGTTTAAGATTTATTTAAATATAATTTCAGTCTTTTCAGAGCTATACATTCACTGCTCTCAAATTGTCTGTAACCACAACTATTGGTACTATAAATTAAATTAGCTTTTTTCACGAAAATACCGTGCGTGTTTATGTTTTGGTTCGTCTTTAAAAGCTAAAAAATGCGTCAGACTTGTCGAGTATCGAGAGTCGAGTTTTTGGGGTTCTAATGTTAATCATATAACTCTAAAATTCTTAAAAAAATAAAATTAAAACTCAATTTTTTTCATCTAAAATTTAGAAAATTTCCCGGCGTTATGGGCCCCCCCCCCCCCAATATTTTTTATAAGTCGGCGCCCCTGATTAAAATGGAAGTTTGCTCAGAATTAAACGGGTGCCATTTTTCGTATGAGTAAGCAGGGTTTAATTCCTAACAGAAGTGTAGAAGCCCTATATTCTATTCTGAATCCATATTGACACGTAAAAAACTGTATATGCGCTGAACGTACAAAGAAATTTAGCTCTGTGTTCGAGAGAGCTCTCATGAGCTTTTCAGCGTTAGAACTTTTGATTTAATCTTATAGCAGACTGCAATTCAGTAATAGGCCGGCTACATAACAAAAAATGTCATTAAATCAACAGTCATTTATTGTAAAATGTCATTTATTGTAAAAGTGGGGGGAAAAGGAACTATAAAACAATGAACGTTTGATGTTAAAAATGAAACACATTAATGGACAGCATGTGCAAGAGCAAAGTATTTTTAAAAAGGCTTTTCTTTGACACTACTCTAACTGAGAGAGATAACTACAGAATGTGTCACTTCCACTGCTGCCGTCGTAATTTAAGGTAGTAGTCTGGTAACTTGGGTTCAGAAAATCGAAAATTTTTTTTTTTTTTGCTTAACTTGAAAGTACAATGTCTTGAGAATATACTGTGAAAATTTCGGACAGAAATTCGAAATATTTCGGGAGTTACAACGAGTGTCCTAGAGCGCCTCAGAGTCTAACCTTTAAAATAGTAGTCTGGTAACTTGAATTCAAAAAATCGATTTTTTTTTTTTTTTTGCTTAATTTGAAAGTACAATGTCTTAAGAATATACTGTAAAAAATTTCAGACAGAAATTCGAAATATTTCGGGAGTTATAATGAGTTTCCTAGAGCGCCTCGGAGTTTGTTGTTAAACTTTAAACGCGTTTTTCTCAAAACATTGTTTTTCTGGTCGGCCCGGGTCCTAACTTTTTTTCTACTGAACCGATTGCTTTCAAATTTTAACAGGCTGTTCTACACACTCATAGTTCTCGTTGAAGCTAACGAGAATTTTTTTCACCCCTAACTTTTTATTTTACAACCCTTTCTTTGCCAAAATAAAATGACTTTTTTTTTTTCAAAGTCCGCCATTTTATTATTTACCCTTGAAATTTAACTTCAGTAGTTCCGACCAAAATGACATATCTATAGATTAAGAATAATCAAGAATATTTGATTTCAGATAACATCAATTTTTTTTTTTTTTTTTTTTTTTTTTTTTTTTTTTTTTAGGGTCCAACTTTGAGGAGCAATAATAATAGTGAAAAACTATTAAATTTTTTCAAATAAATAATTTTTTATATCTTCAATATGTAAATAAAAACACTCTTAATATTCAAGAAGATTCATTTTTATTTTCCTATAAAAAACCACCCTCCAAAAAAGTTGTGAAAATAGACATAAGTTACCAGACTACTACATTAAAAGGCCCTCAATCCAAATTTTGCTGCCATTTATTTTTAGATTTTTTGATGTTTGTTTAAAGATATAGTTATGCAAGAAATTCAAATCTTTGTTCCTGGCCAACTGTACTTATGAGCTAAAACATTTTTTTAATATAATAGCATTTATGAAGGTTAAACATTTTTGTCTTCTTTAGGTTTGCAAACATTTTTTTTCTCTTTGATATAGGGCTTTCTTTCTTATGATGGAGAGTGACAGAAAGTAGCTGCCAGTTTTGTGAGCATTTCTTTTAGGAGAAGATTAATACAAGAAGAATTTGACTATATTCATCAGGTTGAGAAATGAAGTTCAAGTGGGCTCCGGAGCCCAATTTTGACGAGCTCCTACCACATAATTTAAAATTTCGTTTTAAAAAAGGAGTGCTGGGCTGAGCTTCTGTGAGTTCCCATGCAATTAAGCCTTAAGTGTAAGAGTGTCTATGAGTATGTTTTCAGCTAAAAGACTTAAAACAAGCGCTCCTTTTCATCGCTTTAAATAATTAGAGTAGATTGGGGGAAGATCACGTGTTGCACTCACAAGCATCAACAAAAACAGCTAGCCACTCAGTTAGAATGAAGGAGCATGTACATCGAGAGTGTACATAAATTGGTTTAATTTACCGCATGTTTAAAGGGTGTTTTTATAGTGATTTGTCATTTTTACCGCTCTGATGAGTGCCCGAAATAGTGTCAAATGGGCAATTCCATGCAAGTGTGGAAAAGCGTTGGAAAAATCAAATTGCAGCAATGCGTCTGTTTTGCATATTTTTTGGTTTAAAAATGTTAGAAGTTTATTATGTATGCTAATTTTTTGTCAAGAATGTAGTATTTTTAGTTTGGCAGCAGTTTGAAGTTGGAAATGGAATAGTTAACTTTTGGTAAAGCAAATGATCAATCTTTCCAACGTTGGTAACTTTCAATTTTTTTCTTTAGATTACTGTTTTAAAGAAAGAATATTGATTATTACACTTTAATTCAACATTGTGAATTGCTAAAACGAGTGGTTTCACGTAAAATAAGTGATTTATGTCAACTTCAAAAATGCACTGTTCTATGTAACGTAAGTTACCAAAAACATGTTAACGTTCATGATGTGCATAAAGAAAGGGCAATGCAATGTTAACAATGCAATATTTTTTATCTTATAAGTGTGTGTTAAGCAAATAGTTAAAGTTTTTTTAACAATATTGTCTATTTAATTTTTTGTGCTACAATCAAAACGTGTAACTTAAGTTACCGACATATGCAGGTAACGTAAGTTACCTAAGTAGAACTTAAATACTTGTGTTTATAAAGAAAGTAAATTATGAAATAAACCTATGTGGTTAGTAGGAGTAATTTATTCAAGAATTCTTTTAAATTTATACTGTATTTACTTACTTTAAATTAATCATATTTCTTAAAATGTCTCTATTTGTTAATAAGATTACAATACACCTCTATTACAAATTATATGATTCTTTTTGGCTTTTAAGATATTGATTCTCTCTAAACAATATCACTGCATTCAGAATATTTAGCAGTAATGTACTACAAATTATTCAAAAATAACTTCTTTTATGTTTTAAAGTTATCAAATACGTTTTGGAAAAAATAAATACAAAATTATTTTATCTCTTACAGGTAAAATATATTTTATTCTGCATTAAAATGCCACTGAACTCTGCGGAAACGATGCACTGTAAAAAGGATATGAGAAAAGTCATGTGAATAATATAGATTTGTAAATAAAAGTCACTCTTAATGGTATTGAAATATGTTAGAAAAAGCAAAATTCACCAAAAATACTTTCTGAAGATCCGCACATTGACAATGACCATTCAAGAACTAAAAATTAACAAACTGTGGGTTTCATTTTGTTAGGTATTTTAAGGAACAAGAAGAAAAAACAGAGATAAAAGCTGGTGAATGGTGTGTGGTGAAGTACGTAAATACATTGTATCCTTGAGTTGTGACGAATATTGAAGGAAACGAGTTTAAAATGTAAGTAATGGCTGCTGCTGAAACCAATTAGAAATGAGCAGAAACGACAGATGAAATTTATTATAAGAAAGAAAACATGATACGAAAAATTGATTACCTGAATTTGTTAATAACAGCATCTAGTATAGATTTCCGTCTTACGTTATGTAATAGTTTTGATTGGACATTGAGTTTGGTATTAAATTTCTGTAAATTTAATTCGTAATTGCTAATTTTCAATAGTTCGATCCAAACTAAGCTGTAATTTCATTCATTAATTTTTGTTATAAAGATATGCTTGTAAGTAAATTTTGTAACGTAAGTTATTGTAACGTGAGTTACCAAGTTAAAAATTCCTATAATTTTCAATTTTGGAATAAAGTTTTAAATTTATGAAAATGTATTCCTAAGCTTTATAAGGAACTGATAAATTATGCTTCAAACAATAAAACAGCTGTAATAGAGCAGAAATTTGCCTCAGAACCAATTTTCATATTTTGTCATTCCCTTTTTTGTGTAACGCAAGTTACTGCCTTATCTTTGACTGCTAAATTTTATAAAATTTAAATGCAACGAATATTTCTGCATTTTAATTTTGCTTTCGCCTGTCATTTTCGTAGAATGCTTTCATACAAGCTTTGTATAACAAAATTTGTCTGTACTGAGGTGCTAAATGCATAAGAGTTGGTCAAAATGTAACGTAAGTTACCGTGGAATTGCCCAAATGTCTTTCGCTATGACGCCATATTTTCGTTTGGGGAAGATGCCGTAGCCTTTCGACACGCCCTAGAGAAAACAATGATCCTACTTGAAACATAGACCTAGAAAACTACACCGAACCGACAGAAAAATGTAATTCGATGAAATGCATCGCATACAGCAGTTAGCGCAAAAAGTCGTGAACGGCATCTTCCCCCTACGGAAATTGCACTAACTGCATCTTCCCCAACAGTTAGGGAAGATGCCGAAATGGAAGGGATTTATAATCATTAATTTTCGGGGGTAAGAAATTGTTTTCCAAAGCACAGAAGGACATATTTTGTGGATAAATTGGATTTTAAAAAATGCCCTATTTTATATAAAGGAAAGTCAAAAACTACGGCGTCTTCCTTCAATCTACCCTATTTCATAAGAAATAAAAAAATTCACGATGACAAACAATTATTGTGAAAAGCAACGCTAAATTCATTTCTCTATTGTTACGCGTCATATCTCCAAAAACTCCTGCTGTTGAAGACGTTACATTTATCTTCAAACTGAAAAAACGAAGCGTAAACTAATTACTTCCACTTCATTTGTTTTTCAAACAACTGGAGCTCCTTCTTCATCATTTCGTTAACTCCTCAGATTATTCAGACCCAATTAAATGCGGTATAAAAGGGAAACAACATGCAACGCATCTTGCAACAACTTTAGAAGAAACTGCCCTTCCTTTCCCGTAAAAGATGTTGCAGTATCTGTCGACAAACTAGTCAAAGCTGTTACAATAACCTGTAATTAAATTCCTCGCGCGACACAATCAGCGACACGGGAAACTCCTTCCCCTAATTATAAGTAGTTTTACGACTTCACTTTGTTTCTGTGATTAATCACGGGAGGTGTGAGTTTTTTGGCGACTTGAAACACTGAAAAGGCGTTGAAGATAATTTGCATCAAACAACATGTAAGAGCAGTGTTTTGTGTAATAATAATGATTGATAATGTCACATTGGGGAAGGGAAAATTTTAAAATGTGTGTTGTTGGAAAATGAACATGAAATTTTCTTTTGTTACATTAAAAGTATACATTAAAAGTGTCGTAAACTGCATCCATTCGGTTCTGAATAATATGTAAATTCCTCTCAAGCGTTATTGTAACAGTTGTGTGAGCTCAATAAGCATGTTTCAATAAGGTTAGTGTGCCAATTAAAGCAGCTTTTCGATTCGTGACCCATTATCTCGCTCATTTATATTGCAACTGGCTACAACTTTTATACATTCGTCAGATACCATATTAAAAATGATAATGATGATGTCTTGTCCATGAAAAGTTGCAAAAGCCCTTAATGTCCCCGAAGCTGTCGAAGACAGTCCCGGCGACATCTACAGCTTTGTCAGAAAGGAGAATTTCATCAGGATCCTCAATGCCGATGCTTAGGAGTTTGGCAAGCATTACTGGACAGCTAAGGATGCGCTTTGGAGATAGATGTTATCGGGGCTGGGAAGACAAAATTTGGAGTAACTCCTTTGCCCGTCTGCAGAAATTGTTATGCCTTTTAAGTGTTTAGTTCTGTGTCTGGCTATAATAGTTGAGATGGTTCTTTTGCTGTTTAATTCTGAAATGGAAAACTTATTATTTTGCTGGATAGTTAATTTTCGGATGGCAACAGCATTGGCGTCATTGGGGGTAAAGCATTTGGATGGCTGAGGTGAGTCACTTTAAAAATAAGAAAGCCAAATTTAGAGTAAAAATTTAAGTTTCAATGGTGTTTTCGCGTGATTTAACAAAGAATAGCAATTTGGCATTATAATGAGCATGGGTCCCTAATACGACCAAATCTGGACAAGGATTATGTTACACGGGGTTGGGAAAAAAAAAAACGCCAAACAGTGCCATCAAACTAAAAATTGAAATAAAATTTCTTTCAATACAAAAACATAGTAAAGCTCATTTGATAAGGTCAAAAACATTATCGAGAAGTCCATGTTAACTTCGATGGAAATGAAACAGTACTAATAATAGACCAGGCGATAGAAGGGGTTGAGTATGCAAAATATGAGGACCGCATTTTAACGATAGATTTTAGTTGAGGAAAGCTCATAGATCAACAATATAGATGTTGCCAGGCTGAATTTTGGTCCAGTTTTTTTCAATCCCCCTCCTAACAGCCATAAGGAAAATCGATGGAGTGCATACTAAAAAGCCAATTTATCGATGACTTTTGTCATAATTTCAGTTATTTCGAATAGTGGAAGTGATGGTGGGTTGTTTTGAATAAATAATAAAAATAATAATATGTTTATTTAAAGAAATTGATTAATTAATTAAAATTATGCATGAGAAAATATAATCCAGTCAATAAATACATTATAGAGTGCGTGGAACATGCGAGAGTGTTTGTTTGACTTCAGAATATTGTTAGGGGTAGTTAGTAAGTAAACATACTGAAAGTCCTCGACATTGGGGGGTGAGATAAAGGTGGGAGGGAGGAGGGAAGCAAATTTTGGGTTTCTCGAACAATTCACGGAAATTGTGGGAAATTGGGTTCAAAATAAAAACTCAAGCTATATAAACTTCCTGTAACAGTGTGTCTACACATATTTTTTGAATTAAAAATAATTTTCCGGGTATATGTTGTGAAAAATCTATAATTTTCGAAAAAAATCGCTCTTTTTGTCAAACATTTACCCCTAATGCCTTTCAAGAAACATTATTTCTTAATTTTTTTATTTACATAGTTGTAAAGTTTTAAATTTCCTCCAATTTGATATGCTACTTTTGCTACGTTTCATTTAACCAATCAAAAGTTATAGAGTTGCAAACACGCAACTCCGTGCTAAAAATGAAGCACTTGCCATTCACAAAAACCAAACTGACGTGAAAGAATTGTTCGCTTTCTCGTTTCTCAATGAATTCGACAATCCTGATTGGCAATGAAGAAGTTGTTATGGATTTCTGCAACACAAATAATGTCAAGCTTCATTGTGGCAAGGGGGAGGGAAAGAATAAAAAGAAGCTTAACGATTAGCATTTTTTAATAAAAATGTTTATAAAAAATAGCTTAAGAAAAGTACTAATGATAAAGGGCGAGGTGTCCAAATGCTGAAAAAAGTGTGACATCATTTATGGACGCCCCCCCCCTACCGGGAAATCGGACAAAGATTTGAAGAATTATATGCAAAAATGAGTTAGCTTCCTATCCTTGGTATTATTCAACGAAAGTGGACTGTGGAAGTGCAGAAAGTCAGCATTTCCTCAGTAGGAAATTTATTAGTAGTAACTAGTAGGTAAACATACTGAAAGTCCCCGAACCTGGGGGATAAGCTAAATGTGGGAAAGGGGTAGGAACATTTTTGGGTTTTTCGATCATGTGTCGGAAATGGTATAAAAAATGTGCTCCAAATTGAAGTGAAAGTTAACTACATTTGCTGTGAAATTGTTTTCATACATATTTATTACATTACTACTAATCACATTTTTAAAATATTTACGTGGAATATGGTCCGACAGTAATTAGAAAATCCAATTCTAAACTTTTAAGGTGACATCTTGGTTTTCTTTTGAGGTGAAAGGACATAGGTCATGTCCACCAGGCAGTGGAAAAATTGTCCTAAGAAATTGGTAGCGCATTGATGTCATCGTCGTCACCTGTGTCATGAATTAACCCTTCACTGCACGATTTTTTATATTTTCATGAAAAAAATCATTTGTTACTTTTTAAATAACCCTGAGTTCAGGAAAAATGAAGAAAAAAATTAATCTTAAAAATGTGCACCAAAAATGATGTTTTAATTGTTTGTTCTATATATGGCACAAAGCACATAGCATATGCTTTGTATACCGATAAGTGTAATAATCTACAATGTTTTTGTGTCATAAGTGGTATAAACAAACTTTCCACTAAGTGTATTTAAACATTTTTGGAACAAAGGAAATAATGACTAAGCACACTTCTAACGGAAATGCAGACCCTTTTTTTAAAAAAAGCAAGAACTGTAATACCTAGACTAGTGCAGCTAACTAGTGCATAAAAATCACACTAAACTGTTATAGCAATGTTCCAGAAGGGGCAGAAAGCTCAGTTTAACTGCATTTAAAAATCATAGGAATATATGAGGGTTTATTTGGTTTGTGCCAGATCTGGCACACCGTGCAGTAAAGGGTTAATATTTCGACACACCGTTGTTGCAACTGCCCTTGCAATGCAGACATGTCACAGAGCAGTTTAGCAATGGTTTTCTACAAGTGCACCTTCCGGTGTCACATTCCTTTGGGTATCGGTCAAAATTATCATCAAGATTTCATCAGGAGTAACATCCAATTCCGGGAGTTTCGGAACGATGAGTTGATAATTCTTCCTTTCCCAATTCACAATACGAAGCTCCACATTGAGTTTCTCCCTAAGCTATGGGTATACTCGGGGGTACGGGGGAGTTAAGAGATCATTCAATGTTATAGCAGCTACTTTAATAAATGATTTGTAGCGGAACTCGTTGAGATAATTTTCTGTTGCTGGGTGCACCATAGCATGAGAGATACTTATGATCCCAACAATCTCAATGGATTCATGCAAAGAAAAACTGTTGATGACCTCAAATACATGTTGTATGATTTAAGACATCTGGTACATTTGGACAAATCTCCTTTCTCTTGAGATGCGCTACGCAGTGGCGTATCCAGGGGGGGTACCAAGGGACCAATGCACCCCCCAAGATTTTATAAGACTATAAAAAATGGTGGCACCAAATTTTGAAAAAACATGTAACCTTCATGTAAATATGCTTCAGGTTTTTTCAATGAAAAATACTTTATGGACACTGAAATGTTGTCATATTATTTTCTGTTTTCGACAATAAGAAGCAAAACTAATTGTTATTCTATAATTGTGGAAATGTAAGAGGAAAATGAGCGATGTACCCGCGTCTTATTGTTCTTGCATGGTATTCATTTTTGTGAAAAAAAAAATCTTTGAGCAATGTTCAATAGAAAAAATTAAATCGAAATACTGCGTTTTTAAAGTTTCACCATATTTCTTGATTTTTTTCCTTTCTCATTACAGTGTCGATGTTCGATGTGCACCCCCCCCCCCAAATCTATTTCTGGATACGCCACTGGCGCTACGTATCTTAAATTCTGCAGGAATATTAAATAGTATACGTATTCCCTCTTCCATATTTTACCAGCAAAATGTTGAGATCAGTTGATGATTTGGCTATCAAGAGAACAACCAGATCTACGTCCTTTCAAATAATAGCGTTTTTTTTTTTTCCTCCTATGTGAATATAAGCCCCACATAAAATTTCAGACTGGTATCCAGAAGTGAAATATGGTGGCTGTTTTTGTCGCTAACTCCACAGACTATAAGGTGATTCTTTAGACTGCAAACTATACTTTTATAGGCTATCAAATCTCAGGAAAAAATGACGGCAAACAATGATATTTTTCTTTTTAAACTCATCAACTACATAAATTAGGCTTCAAAAGCAATACACATGTTTTTTCAACGCTGATAAAGTACAGTGAACCATGATAAAAATAAAGATTTCAGTTAAATGAGATCAAGTGATTTTAAATGCATTATTTTGTAATAACTTTAGCTTTAACCTTTCTGACGACGAAGGTAGGATCTAGTGAATTTTCGTAGCACTGCATGTGAAAAAGAGGGTGAGGCCTTATTGTTCTACAAGGCTTTATTTGGCGCACCAACTTTATTCGAAATAAAAAACTATCGTCCGCGCCATCCGATTGACACAATCTCAAAGAAGTGTGAGACTTTCTCAGAAAAAAAGCTAAGTTGAATGAATCCTTATTCGATTTTCTCCCCTGATTCTGGACAATGGGTTGCACAAAATTGTCCAGAAATGATCAAGAACATCCTGAAACTGAATACTGCTAATCATGCGAGGGATCATAATATTTCATTTTGCTTGTACAAAAAAAAAAAAAAAAAAAAACATGCAAAAAAAAAAAAAAAAAAGAAAAACTGAATTTTGACATCTTGAATTCCCATTCTGTTTTTCGCAATGAGGATTTGTGACAGGCACATGTGTATGTGTCTTTCTGTGTGTGTTTATGTTGCCGTATGTGTGTGCGTGTGGTGTGTACACACACAACGCACAGGCCCATTTTCCTGGAAGTATTCTATCCCTTTCCCGAACGTCCTCAAAGATGCACACATACAATGGCGTTCTTAGAACTTCTGTTTCGGAAAAGTTTCTAAGAAGAGACAATTCTCCTTCCTCCCTAACAATGTATAAATTGCGTTCTTGAAACTTCGATTTCGAAAAAGATTCCGGGGAGCGCCCCCAAAACCCTATTTCTTTCCCTAACGTTGCCAAAGGTAAACCTACAACCGCAAATGCAATTGCGTGTTTGGAGTTTCGATTGCTTGAAAAAGAGAGGGCGGGGGTGGGGCACACTTACATTCTTCCTGCTGATTACACCAAAGATGTCCTACGATTATAATTTTACAAATTTGATTGAGAAAAATATTCCGATGAGGGTTAGTGAGCCTCTCCTTCCCCGAAAATTAACAAAGTTCGTCTATAAACGTGAAAATGAATTTCGAACTCAATCCCCCCCCCCCCGAAATGATTTATCTGCGTACGTACATATACCTAGGTAGGCACATACGTACGTACGTGCGGAATAGCCGAATGAGCTATTCAACAATTATTTTGTGCGTAAAATTTAAATTTAAACTGAAATTTCAGTGAAAATGTTTTTCTGATTACAGTACATCCTCTGCTTTGTAAATGAAGTAAAAACAAGAAGTTCTGTCAAGAACTAAACGAGCCTACTTTCCCGTACATCGACATCGGCATTCTCGCATCTGATCATTATTCTCTTGATTATCTGAGACTTAAAATTATGTCAAACATACTTCTTTAGCACTAAGAGCTGATTTCGAAAAGCAAAATATACCCCTTTCATCAGATGAAATAGACACGTAAAAAGTAATTAACGAATAAATAAAGTTTTGTCGCACCTTTTAAAGAGTGTAACTGTTGCAGTTCCTCCGTAGAAAAAATCCCCCATCGTTTTCAAAATAATAATAATAATAATAATAAAATAAATAAATAAATAAATAAATAGATAAAAGTACAAAGAGCATCAAAACACATTTTATCAAAGAAAGAAAAAAAAAAGGAAAAAAAAAAAGCTCGTCCGTTAATATAATGTCTCGAATTTCACTTTTAATCCGTTGCCAGTTGTTAAATATAAATAAAGAATAAAATGTTCTCGTGAATGAAAAATTTTTGTTACAAAAAAAAACATCGTCTGCCAAAAAATAATAATAATAATAATAATAAATAAAATAAAACAAATGAATAAATAAACAAAAAATCGTCTGCACAGTCAGTTATTTTTTTTTCTGAGCCTGCATTTCCGCCATGTTTGCGGAGTCGGAGTCGGAATCAGAGTCTTTACAGAAGATTACTCAGAAAAGTACGTTACAAACATTATTTATCAAAACCATTTTCTTACAAAGTTAGTTTGAAGGAAATCCGACTTTAAGTTCAGGATCAACATTCAACTCAAATTCCTCGTAGACGCTAATGTTAATTTTTTTTTCTGAACGGTTCAATATTGAACGAAAAATGGTTCAAATCAAAAAGCGAAATATGGGAATGTATGGGAAAGCCTCTCCGAGATCTTTCAAACAAAAAAAAGTTTATTCCATTCGGACGGTTCACTCAAAAGTTATTAGGTGGGGAAAGGTTGCTTGAACTGTTCAATGTTGAACGAAAAAGTGTTCAAATTGAAAATTTAAATACGGTAATGAAGTATCCTTGCTGAGATCCTTCGAACAAAAAAAAGTTTATTTAAATCGGACTGTTCACTCAAAAGATATTAGGGGTGACAGCTTGATTGAGTGGTTCAATGTTGAACGAAAAATTGTTCAAATCGAAAATGTAGATACGGGAATGAAGTATCCTTGAAAAGATCTTTCGAACAAAAAAAAGTTTGTTCAAATCGGATTGTTCACTCAAAAGTTAGCATCGCGGGACCGGTTGTTTGAACGGTTCAAAGTTGAACCAAAAATTGTCCAAATCGAAAAATCAAATATGGGAATGAGCTGCACTCGATGAGATCTTTCGAACAAAAAAAAATTTATTCCATTCGGACGGTTCACTCAAAAGTTATTAGGTGGAGAAAGGTTGCTTAAAAGGTTCAATGTTGAACCAAAAGTGTTCAAATTGAAAATTTAAATACGGTAATAAAGTATCCTTGCCGAGATGCTTCAAACAAAAAAAAGTTTGTTTAAATCGGACTGTTCATTCAAAAGTTATTAGGGGTGACAGCTTGATTGAGCGGTTCAATGTTGAACGAAAAATTGTTCAAATCGGAAATGTAAATACGGGAATGAAGTACCCTTGAAAAGTTCTTTCCAACAAAAAAAAGTTTGTTCAAATCGGACTGTTCATTAAAAAGTTAGTATCGCGGGACCGGTTTTTTGAACGGCTCAAAGTTGAACCAAAAATTGTTCAAATCGAAAAATCAAATATGGGAATGAGCTGTACTCGCCGAGATCTTTCCAACAAAAAAAAGTTTGTCAAAATCGGAATGTTCATTCAAAAGTTATTAGGGGGGGACAGACAGACCGACCGACCGACCGACACACACACAAATTCCCCATCTCAATACCCTACTTTCAAATTTTTAATTTTTCGATATTCATTTTACCTTTTTATTTTTTTCCTTGGCGATATTTTTTGGACTTGGCGATATTTTTTTAACTTGGCGATATTTTTTGGACTTGGCGATATTTTTTAGATGCATTAAGCTATTTTTAATACTTTTTTCGTCTTTCTTTTATTTTTAACGGGAAAGTAGGCTAAAAAGTACCATTACTGAATCGTAAAGCTTAAGTAGCACTAAAATAAACTGTTTCCAGTTCATTCGTAAAATAGCTGTAATACTTAGTTAAGACCTTTTTCTCCCGCTGTACTGCGACAGACTATTTGATTTTTACATGCTCAAATACACTCATTAAGAACAAATCTTTTCTCCAAAGAGTTTACTGAAGCGGTAACGTAATTCTGTCAGTCAAGCGAAATCCCGTTAAAATAATAAGAATTTTCCGTTACGCTTAATCCATAATAAACTGATTTATTTCCTTGCCGAATTCTCCATACGTTGGCGAATGAAGTGTAAATTGAGACAAATTTCATCGCTTAATTAAAACTAGCTAGCATGTCTTTTAATTAAGTATTAATTAAGAAGTTAAATTTCGTACATTACACTTTTAGTGTGATTACTGATTATGAGAACATAATATAAGTCATAAAATCAAAATTATTTCTTGCTCCAATGATTCTTAATATATTAAACAAAATGTTTGAAAAGTGTGCAGACTCTATAATATAATTAAACATTGGTTAATCAGTACAAAATGGTAGAAAATTTTAAAAGGAAAAAAATTAACAAGTAATAAGCATCATGTAACAATGCGATTACTTTATACAAAAACTCAATAAGAAAAGTGTAGAAATCCAGCTTAGTCATAAACTTAGGTTCCTGTTCTCAGTAAGACCCAGCTCAAAATCAGAGTAATATAATTTTACAAGTTTCATGGGAAAGGGAGACATGGGGACCAAACTGACAAGTCACCCATCTCAACTCTCGGCGGCCCTGTAAATCAATCCACCCTATAAACTATTTCTTTTCAAACGATAATCAGTTTTTAACTCTGAAGAGTGAAGAGACAAGGCCCTTTCACTTTTGGAAGTGAGGGAGCTATTGCCTTTCGCAAGCTTTCTACCAACAGCCCAGCTAGGTTATCCAGAGACTGAAGTTTCGTCCTAATTTGGACTCATCAGTCATCAGTCTCTCTTTGGACTCTCAAAATCAGAGTAATATAATTTTACAAGTTTCATGGGAAAGGGAGACCAGGGGACCAAACTGACAAGTCACCCATCTCAACTCTCAGCAGCCCTGTAAATCAATCCACCCTATAAACTATTTCTTTTCAAACGATAATCAGTTTTTAACTCTGAAGAGTGAAGAGACAAGGCCCTTTCACTTTTGGAAGTGAGGGAGCTATTGCCGTTCGCAAGCTTTCTACCAACAGCCCAGCTAGGTTATCCAGAAACTGAAGTTTTGTCCTAATTTGGACTCATCAGTCTGGCATAGACAATAACCGAGAAAAAGGTAGATGTAATGTCGATGAAGCTGAAAGTGCCAATAAAATTAATTTCAGTTTAACCTTCAAATTTACTAGCTTTATCGTCCCATTGCTGCTGTCTTTCTCTGGTGGGCTAAATTTAGTTAAGCCACCAGTTTTTTTTTTTTTTTTTTTTTTTTTTTTTTGGACCTTTGGGTTAGCCCTGCTCGGTCATTGTCCATGCCAGACTGATGCGTCCAAATTAGGACGAAACTGCAGTCTCTGGTCTGAATGTCATAACGTAACTGTCAGTATATTACATACAGTTCTATGGGCGGTAACTTACTGCTGAAGTACCGTACAAGTTTCACAAGTTATATAAAGTAGGGCTGTGGGTTGATTTCGATATATATAGTCGGAATAGGCGTCAGTAGTCGGAGACTTTAAAATTCCAAGAGTCGGAGTCGGAATCTTTCATTTTCTCTCAGAGTCTACAATGTGCCACATCCGCAGAGTCAAAGTCGGAAGCGGGCAGATTTCAGGTTAAAGATGAAGGAGTCGGAGTCGCAGGCTCGGAAATTCTCAAAGATTCTACAACCCAGAAATAAACTAACACAGATGCCTCTCAAATAACTTTTTTGAAAATTATTCAAGAGAATATTTAAATGTCGATAAATGATACAGCTGCGAACAAACTAGCAAAATACTATAAAAAAAATAAGTTTATTTTGCCTTAAATGCTGCAATCATAAACTAGAAAACGTAATTGCTTGAAAATGTCTGCTTATTCGTGAAATTCTTAATCTGCAACTATCGGAAGCAATGAAGTGCATCATCTTTCGAGAATTCTAATAAGTACTTAAAAACAAAAGGCATCCTTTGATTTTCTCTTTCTGTAAAACGTCTTACATTCAGCACTTTTTCTTTTTTCCTTAAAAAAAATCTGACAATAATTCAAGTAGAAATATTGGAAACATTTCTACTCGGATTATTCACAACGACTGTTTGTTAATAACAGTTTCTTTTTCACATTTTAATCTTTTCTCAGTGAAAAATGCCTTCGTATATCTGTTATTAATTTTAAATTATGTAAGAAGCTTTCCTGTTTTATTTATGTTCTTCGAAATGGAACTTGAACTGTCATACACTAATTAGGTAATTAAAACTGCATTTTTTCTGAACTTACGGAGGGAAGACATCGATTGCTGTTTAATATTTCTTTTAAACAATGAGTCATAATGAAGAAAAGTAGAGCAAGTAGAAACATACATTTTGCATTTGCTACTTGCATGTACACAAATCGATTTTTAGCGAACTGTGTTTCTGCCCCGCTTTCTTCTCAAAACTTTATTCTTCGTGATGCGGTGGCTCAGGGTTCGAATCCCGACTCAGGCATGGATGTACTTTCGGTCTCTCCGGTCCTTGTCCTTCCTCTGTGAATGTCTGTCTGCCCTATAAACGGGTCTTATGGCATGTGTGTTGAGCTATATCGGACTTCCACCATAATGGTGCTCGTAAAAACGGAAACCGTACATATTCCGCCTTTAATCGGGTAGATGTGTCAACTCGGGATCGGGTACCCAAGGGGTTCCAGAAACAACAACAACTTTATTCTTGCTTCGTATTCATCTTGCGTTAATGCATTTATCACTTTGCCACATCCCCTTTATTTTCTTTTTTAAGGTTCACTTTTCTGTTATGGGTGGTTTAACACTGTCAAATATTTTCGTTTTATTTTTTGTACCAGATTTTGGTTAAAATTAATTAACTTACTTTCCAATGCCATACATTTTCATTGCAGGACAATACCATGCATTACAAGAATTCATCATATCAAGAAAAAATAAGGCAGAGAGCTTCTGAGCTCTTTCCTCCTTAAGTCACTCCAAAATAACTCAAAATAACGTTTTCTGAGCTTCAATCTTCGCAAAATTTTCACAAGAAAACCCCGAACTTCTTCCCCTAAGTGCGCTTTTATGATTCCAAGTTCGGATTTCTTTTTTTTTTTTTTTTTTTTTTTCCGCGTCAAGCCTATGCACTCTGGAACAAGCCAGTGGAGTCTGCTCTAGAGCTGACTAACTGGGCAACCGCCAACTGAATCTCTGTTAACGGGGCCCCACAGAAACTCGTTTTTTACTGACGTATAGTAAATGAGAAATAAGTTCTATAAACTATGGTGACTAACTTTCCATTTTTTGTGCGTCTTTAGATTTAGAGACTAAGCTTGATCTAATTTTAGAATCCATTCAGCAAGAGCCCCTTTTAACGCGGGCTCCTCAGAAAGACTCGGATATGAATATGTAACATAGAAAAATAGTTTATCGGATACGAAAAAAACGTTTTGCTGATTTAAAGTAGGTAATATTTATAATACATTATTAAAGCTTTCTATTTTTTTAATAATTGTTTAAGTTATTTTAAGACGGATTAATGACAGATCATATTTCATTAAAAATGAAAATAATCAGTAAAAATTATGTTGCCATTTTTCTTCAATTCAAGGAGACTCCCAGCAAAAAAAATTCTACTAAGGCAACAAGAGTTAAGGCTATCACTGCCGCTTACGTTTTCGAAACTTCAGCTTTAAAAAATTTCCGGGGGAGAGCTCTCAAACCTCTTCTCCCTTCCCCTAATGTCAACAAAAAATTTTCAAATTGTGTTTCTAAAACTAAAATTCCAAAATAGTTTCAGAGGATAGCCTCCGAAGCCTCCTTCCCTTAAGTCGCCAAAAGATAGCATGAAATAAAGCCTTCAGCGACCGGGAAAAAAAAATTTTCCCCCACACTTTTACCTCACCTCAGTCACCACCACTGGTCATATAGGATCAAAACAAAACTGGCATACTTTCTTTTGTATTAATCTTCGGTTTCTGTCGAGTTTAGCAAATTTAATCAGAACCAAATATGAACCGAATGAGATGGGATCAATCTCATATTGAAATCCTTTGTTGAGAAATCAATTAACTTAAAAATTATCTTAGGTTTTTTCTCCAAGCTTTCTTATCTTACTTCTTCTTTACTGCTTAATATTTATCGTCCTCACTGGTAATTTTTTGCACAAGAATCGCAATACCTTGTCTGTTTAAATATTGATCTCTCTTTTTAATGTAATTCAGAGGCAGGAGAAAAACGGAATCAATACTTGAAAGAAAACGTTTTTTGTGTTCTAATTTAACTCGGAGTTTTCTTAGTATTCTTTCCATTTCAATTTGCCAAATCTAAAAAAAAAAAGGAAAGTAAATTGCTTTTTTGTGAAGGTGTATTTTGCGTTGTACCGCAAAAAAAAAGCAGGCTCATTATTTAGAGCTCAGTTTGGACAACTGAACTCGTACTTGAGATACATAATGTATTTATATGCTGGAACTGACTAAAATTAAATGGGCCCCAGATCATACGTTACTTTTTGGGCCCTTTTCACCTAATGTTGCCATCTCTCCTAATCTGACCCACTCATTTGGTGTTTCAGTACATCGGGCATTGGAGTTATCTATTTTGTCTTTAGCTGTGTAATAAGTACCAAGAGCCCACATAATTATAGATAAATTTGCTTGTCAGAAATTATTGATTAGAAATTTGCGTGCCATGTATGTCTCCGGTCTACACTTTATGTTCGAACTGATTGGCAAGTTATATGTAAATATAAATAAATCAATTATTTATTTCATAACACAGAGGTTTCCAAACATTTTTTGTTAAGTGATTTCCTTAACAACTTTTCCTGTTTGTCGTGGGCTCCCTATCAAGGGCTAAATCTAAAATTAACGAGCTGATAAAACATAATACGTTTGAGAGCTCCCTAACAAAATGAATCAGATGGTAAAGATTTGCCAAGACGTTCTAAAATAAGAATACATGGAAAAGTCACGAGACGAATTAAAAATCTACCCGAGGATTAATTTACACTGGGGGTTTTTGGAATGCTTTTTCATTTTCAAGTTTAAATTTTTAAACAATTAATAACTTCACACACATTTTTGAAGAAACAGAAAAGAAAAAGACATTTTTATTTACAACAGCAAAACGGGGTGAATTGGTACACTTCTCGGCTTTGATCATGAAAAAGTAATTTAAAGTTTTTTTTTTTCCTCTAATTTGATTTTTTGGGTAAAAATCTTCGGTATCATTTTGCTCTTGATATTTAAGACAGAACATGTTGAAAAGTTTTTATTTATGTTTTCAAAATTATTTAGAGATGTTTCGATTCACCCGTCCATAGGGGTAAATCGGAATAAATTTGTTTTTTTTTTTTTCTTATATCTTTCGATATTACTTGCAATAGATCTGACAAAAATAAGTAATATTGATGGGGGAGAATAAGAACAGATAGTTACTGTAGAATAAAGGATTTATTTTCTGTACCAGTAAAGTATGATTTTTCAAAAATGGAAAACAATTTTGATTATGCTTATTTTAACATTGACTATTTTCAAACTTCAAGAATTCTTATTGTTTTCTTGTTTTCTTCTATGAATGAGATTTGCGAAATGTTCCCGTTCCATCAGTTTGAATAATCTAACTTTCCTTAAATTTTAATTTAATATCATACATTTGTGTTCGACGTTCTTAAAACTTTAATCGGTTTGTGAAGAAAAAAACTTCAATTTCTTAGTGTTTTTTTTTTTTTTTTTTTTTTTCGCTTTTGGAGGCTGTGAACCTCAAGTGCTCCGAACTCAGTGCGTTGCACATATTAGAGTTTGCTTGCCTTATTTGACCACTGAATGTATCAAAAACACATGCACCCTCTTTCGGCTTAAGGTTACAAAGATAGCTTTTAAACACAGGATTTTTTTTTCTTTGAAAACCCCAACTGTAGTGAAAGTAAAAATATTTAAAAAAAAAAATAGAACCCTTCAAAGCTTTACTGGAAACTGCTCTAAAATAAAAGTAAAAAATAATAATATTCTTTGAATACAATCAGGGCTGCTTTTAAACTTAGTCGACAGCGGAACAATAGATAAAAAGAGGCATATCCACACTTCAATTGCAAATAGTATAAATTGTAATGGATCCAGGTTCTTCAATAGCATTCGCATAGTTGGCCCCGCTTAATCATGTAACGGATAAACGAATAATACCCCGCTTATACGAATAAAACATCCCGGAACCGGATATTCCCCGTGCCATAGACGCAATGTTAAAGATCTCCGCTTAAACAAATACCCCGCTTTATCGAATAATATTTCTTGAACCTACGGTATTCGTTTAAGCGGGGCAGACAGTATTATATTCATAACCATACGTACATGTTTGAGCAATGGTATCAATGTTTTGCTCTTAATTTTGAATAGTTTTTCTGAAAAGTTCTGGCAAAATATGGTTAATCATCATTTTATCTCTCCTTTTTTTTTTTTTTTTTTTTTTTGCACCTATTTCAAAAATTGTTTAAAAGTAGCATTGACAGTGTTTAAAGAATGAAATTATTTTTTTACTTTTTTGAGCGATTTCCTGCAAAGCTTTGAATTCGGTTCTTTTTTTTTTTCAGAAATATTTTTATTTCTTGTTTTTAACGTAAATGTACTTCAGAAATAGTGTAATATTTCCATCACAAAACATCTCCGTGTTTTTTCATGTAAACGCTCCATAAAATAAGTAAATTAAGAAGAAAAAATCTGGTATGGACCCCACACTACTTCCTTTTACGTGTTAATTTCTTAGTAGTTGCCTAAAGCTGCTTGGAGTGAGCAAGGTAACAATTCAAATATTTACTCCCCTAATCTGCCACGAAACAATGCAAAAAATATTTTACAATGGTTAATTTTCTAAATATTGCTGATTTTAATATCATTCAGTGAGTTTTTCGCAAAATATCGCCAATAGCGCCAAGTTGAACCTAAATTCAAAAAATAATTTTTTCGCCAAATTTGTCGCAAACTTGGCGTCAAATACTTGGCGACCAAAAGCTTGGCGACATATCGCCTAGTGATCGCGCCAATTCATATCACTCAATTCTGCATTGAAATTAACACTGATTTACTCCAAAAAGGGGTAAAACACCCCCTTGGGAACATTCGAATGCAACTACAAGGGGAGGTGCACAAATAGACCATTCTCAGAGCGTACATACCAAGCTAGAAGCTTCTACGGCATATAGTTTTTGAGTTATGCGACACACATACGTACTCAAATACATCCGCACATACGTATATACAGACGTCACGAGAAAACTCGTCGTAATTAACTCGGGGGTGGTTGAAAAGGATTTTTCAGCTGCTTATATGTTGGTAGGTACATATGCACGTGCTGACAGGTCGAAAAAACTACTGAACATTCATTCGGGGGTGAGCAAAATCAAAATTTAGACTCAAATTTGAGTGTTTTTTTTTTTTTTTTCGCGATCACAATACTTCCTTTACTACGTAAAAGGAAGTAAAAAACTATCAAGGCTTCTTAAATTTAAAACAATTGACAGTAAAAACTAATTCTTATTTCTCCCTCGAATTATTTGTACTCTAGTTTAATCAGGGGCTTCCCAACTGATTTCTTTTTCAAAACAGTACAATTAGCTGGTGATAAAAATACTATGTACTTAGTCAAGATCGATGCGATAAAAATACCGTGCAACAATGATAGTAATGAATTTTATGTTTGCTTTAGAGAATAGGGAAAATACGTGAAATTTACCATTTTTTGGATAGATTTTTTTCCTAGAGAAAAAGTATGATAAATCACAGATCAAGTATGATAATACACCAAATTGAACTATCCCCTATCCATTGTCCAATCCATTCACTAGGTTAGACGTTATGACATGGAAAAAAAAAACACAATCGTTATAACTGATAACCGCCTCCATTTTGAAGATGGTAAAAAATATATTTTTATTTTCAGACAGATGATGAGTCTTCTGTTTTAACTAGAGACCCTAATATTAAACAGGGCTGTGGAGGCGGATTCGAAGAGTCGGAGTCTGGCGGATTTTGGACAAAAGGAGCCGGAGTCGTTCAAAAAATAAGTCGACTCCGACTCCGACCACCTCCGATTTGGACGAAATTCTATGGAAGTGAAAACATGTCTTTGAAACTAACATAGCACATTTTCAGCTTCGAAGGTCCATATCCTGAAGATCTAGGATTCCTGAATAAAAGGGCTCCAAAATAGTACAAGAATAGATTTTTTCGATCAAGATAAGTTACTTTTTGATAATGTTCTTTCCATGTATAGTTTTTGCTGTTTCTTTAATAAAATCTGCATTGATTATGTACACTTTGCCCCAACTCCTGGAAAACTTAGAAATGACGGGCCTATTTCAAAATATCGGATTTACGTTGCACTTACTCAAAGGGGAATACACGTATATGAGACATGAAAAAAACGTGAAATGACCCCCTCAATTAGGGTGCCCCTACTTGCCCCCCCCCCCCCTAATGTGAGTCCTCACTACGACTTACGACTATGAATAAAAAAAAACTTTTTTAATGGACTTAATATTTCAACCTCTGTGTAGGGTTTTTCCTCTTCGCATCTGGGCAAAATAATAAATTAGAAAATAATAATAATAACAGGAGTCGAAGCAGGAGTCTGAAGTTTTATAATCCCGGTAGTCGAAATCGACCATTTTTCCTCCGACTCCACAGCCCTGGTTTTAACCGGCTGCTCTATTCGAACAAACGCAAAGCTTGTCACCTTCTGTCATTGAAACTTAACTGCAACTGTAGTTCTTTTTTAATTTTGTAAACAATGTCAACGCCGTCAACGCGCCAGTGCGAGGTTTTGCTCCGGTTGCTTGGATTGTAATTATTTCAAAGGTTCATGCGTCTATTCTCAGGTTATATTTAACTTCATGTGATCAGGGTATACACTTTTAAACTTCCTATTAGAGCTCATATGATTGTTTGATATTTACAAATGCTTAGCTTCTAGTAACCCCTCGCTCTTTTAAGACAAAAGACAACAAAAAAGCTCGTATCCGAACGCGCTATATAACTGAATTCATAAGAGGGACGATTTTTCTTGTGTACATGCAAAGTACTTCTACATTTAGTTTGTATTTGAACGACTTTTTATGTAAAAAATACAAGCTTTTTAAAAACTAAAATGAATTTAAAGCATTGCTTTGTGTTTCTTTAAACAATTTTCATAATGCAAAATTTCATCAAAAAGAAGCAAATCAGAAAATGCTTACCTTTTTTATGCTAAGTTGCATCTGTTCTATGTCAGTAGGTCGGTTAATTCCTTTGCTAAACTAAGCACATTTTAAATCAAAATCAAAACAGAGGCCTGAGAGAAAGATTAGGCAAAACAGTAACAATGTTACTATATATTTACAAGATAATAACAAATAAAATCAAAAATATTAGAAACTTCGACCGAATACCAAGGAGTAATACTGCACAATTCAGGCTTCCAAGCATTGCTGATCCCTCACAGCTCAAAATTCGGATAAAAAGTTAATTATTCTGTTTCTAAGTTGGTGAGATCATCTCAAAGAGGGAAAAGGTTGAGAGAAGTTTGGGTGTTTGCCACATTGTGTGTATGTGCATAAAATTAGAATCAAAAGCTACATCTCCTGATTCTGTCTGCTACTCCTAATATGGGAATATATATAGCTGAGCCAAACCTAACTTGGCAGTGTTGTAGTCATCATCCTTCTCATTTTATGGTTTTTTTATTTTACAGATGGGAGTAACTGGGCTATGGTCAATCCTCAGTGAGCTTTGCAATAGAGAGCCACTCATGTATTTATCAGGAAAGAGAGTTGCTGTTGATTTGAGTGGCTGGGTTGTCCAAGCAACTTTGTGTAAACCTTTGAGTACTTCAAAAAATCCACATTTAAGGTAGATTTTTTTTCGCATCACAAATTTGAGATTTTTGATACTCTTCTCTTATTAGAATCAGAGTTTGAAAAATGCAGAATATTTTGAAAAAGCCCAGCCCACTAAGCTGTTGATAAAATATCTAATTTTGGAACAAATGCGATATCCGACCTAGGCTTGGCGACTTTTTCCTGTTGGCGCCAAAAGACGTCGCCAAGCATTCGATGTATGACGCCAATTATCGCACATCGATCTTGGCGATGCTCTTTTGGCACCAACTGGAAAAAACGAAGATAAACATGCAAAGTATCCTACAATATTATGCAATACAATATAACACAATATGAAAAGGTTTTTTCAATACACTTACCTTGGATTTTTTAAAAATGCTTGTACCAAGAAGGTCGTGCAGGTATGTTCCGCCCTCCACCTTATACTAGTTTCTTTCCCACACATTTTCCCATCTACTTTGTTTCTGCATATAAATCCGTAGCCATCAGATATATTCTTTCTATTTCTTATTGTCATTGACGAACTGCATCGAGTACAAATAATTTCACTTTTCAATAACCCTACTTCCCTTAAAAATTCCAGAAATACCTCTTTGTTCTCAATTAATTTAAAAATAAACAAACGATTTGGCACCCCGGTACGACCGTAAGTTGGGCGAGAGCTAGAAAAAATAAAAGACGACTCATTTAACAGTTTCAACTGATATTTTTCAACAACGCTACACACCGAACTCATAATCGGTACGATGTATATGAGACAAAAAAAAAACCTAAACAAACAATTTGAAACTTTAATACTCTAAAATAAAGCTTCGGAAAGTTACCTACAGTTTCATCGGAAACTTTATTTTAGAGTATTCAAGTTTAAATTCCTTCAAAATCTCCCTAAGAGCAGAACATACCTTCACCTACCTTCCACAGGAACGGCCACGTGAGAAAAGAAGACAAACTGTGCTTCACTCAGAATTCACTCAGGGTTACCATACTCACAGAGCATCACCGCAGGATCCACGGCGCACCGCACGCCCATGACGTCACAGACATTGCGTTTTGTCCAGGGTGCCATCCGGAAATACTTATCGCCTTCGTTGCCGCCGTAGGTCGTATAACGCATTTGTACCCTAATTTTATTTATTTATTTATTTCTGAGTTTTAGATAAAAAACCTGAGCTTTTTCAAAAAACTTTTTTATTCTATATTTCTATTTTAGTATTGTACCAGACCATTATTTGACTATTTTTGCAGTTCTTAGTTCTACATATAGTTTTCAAATGATACACTTGCTATTTACTTTAATATAATGAAAAAATAAGAAAAAAATACCGAAGGGAACAAAAAGAAAGGTTTATTTGAAAACTACTGAATATTTACATGAAATATTGCTTCAAAAATATTTTTTCTCAAGTGTGACTGTTTAATAAGTAAATAATTACCTGTAGATTCAGAAACCAAAAGTAAGTTAATATAACTTATTACCCGTTTAATTAAATGTATGCACAATATTTGGACTGAGAAAATTATTTGAATCCAAGAAATGGATCTGACTTGTTCATCGAAAGCAATTTATACATTTTCGCATAAAATATGTTTACTTAAGTATCAAGGCCTTGGTTCAAAAACATGTTTTCACTCGCCCATATATTTTGGAGAGAAAAAAAACCTTTACTCGGCTTTTTTGAACAAATGTAAAGCATTCATGCATGTTATCTTTCCTTGCTCACAAATTCTAAATTTCTGTACACAATCTTTTCCATGTTGTATTAAAATCTGGAAGCTAACATGTCACTTTTGCATTATTTATTGCAGAAATCTTTTCTTTCGTGTGTCTTGCTTATTGCAAAATGGTGTCCGTCCTGTATTTGTGATTGAAGGTAAACCTCCTGCTTTGAAAGAAGTTGCTTTCAGTAAAAGAAATCATGTAGGAAATAGGGAAACTAAAAACAATCTATCCAGATCAAACTTTGACCGAATTCTCAGACAGGTTAGTACATTTTGTGTGATATTTGCTACCACATTCAATCAAACCTACTAAAAATAAACTTCATAACAGAACTCTTGTAGAATTTTTTTATAAATAATGTTCCTTTATATTTTTCAAGTAATTCTTTTCAAAATATTTATCAAACCCTATCCTTTGTTTTCTCGACACTGATGAATCATTAAGTATGAATAATTCAACTAATAGAAATCATTTAATGACTTAATGCAATGCATATTTTATATACTTTTCCTGCTTTAAAAAAAAATTCCTGCCCTTCTTTAGCAAATAAAGGAATAACCCAGCTTATTAGAGGAAAGCCTTCTGGAACCCAAAATTCCTCCATAAACACAATGTTAAAGTTTTTGTCTTAATTCAACTATTTCCCTGCATAGTAGAATAAAGTTTAGTTTTGATACTAAAAAGAATGTCTTGGGAATAAATTTTGAATGAAATTAAGAAAAAAAAATTCTGATATAAATCTTGAACCTGATGCACAAAATCTCAATAAAATCTGAAACAGCTCTCCAATATGAACAATATACTCCATCCACCATAAGTCAATAAGCCATTTTGTCTTTCTATTACATTTATCTCCTCTTACTTACTAAACCTTCTATGTATTTACTTTTTTTGAGCGAATAGCCTAACTTACAATATGTCAGTTATTAGTTTGTTTTCTGTTTTAATTTTAACTCCAGAAAGGAAAAAAAATGTGACATAAAAAAAGCCTAAATTAATGCAATAAATTGAATGTTTAGAAATCAATTAAGAGATAAACTAAACTACAAGGATTTAAATGCCTCAAACTCAAGTCTCAAAAATTAGAGAGAAAAAAGAAAATACTGATTGCTACCAAATTGATACTAACTTACTTTCTTTCTGTTTTCACATATATTCTGCCTTGCTTTCAAAAATTACTTTACCTCTTGAAGAGGTATACTTTGATATGCCTTTAAGAGGTATCTAGAAAGTGGAATAGAACAAAACTATCGAAAGTAATGCTATTGTTAGAAAATAAATGAGGAAATATAGGCTTTAACTTTGAATGAACTTCTTGTTACTCAAAACATAACTCAAACATTTGTAATGTGTAATGTTTTTTTGTATCTTTGACTGAAATAATACCAAGCACTTTTATTAATATTTGGGCTTTTACATTTTAGTGTCAAGATTTGCTTGATTGCTTGGGTGTACCTTGCATTAAAAGTTCTGGAGAAGCAGAAGCTTTATGTGCCTTTTTATGCTTGAATGGAGTAAGTTTCTTGTTCTTGTGTTACTTTCAACATTTCTATGTTTAGTTATTCCTTTTGTGCTTAAATATGCTTTGCTTTTAAAATTTATATTAATGATTCTTTTGAAGAATTATAATTTTTACTTTCACACTGATTGTCTCAAATCATGTCATGGGCAGCATCATTCAAGTACTGGCTGTGTTGAATTCTCCATGCTGCAATTGCAGAGGGTCCTTATCAGTACTATATATAGACTGAAGCCCTGCAGGATTTACAAGTGCACTGTACCTTAAACTTACCAATACAAAACATCAAAATCAAAAAACGAAGCAAAAAAAAAGTTTTTCATCCAGAAGTAGAGCAGGTGCAGCTGGGTGCAATCTACCCATGTCATTCTAGTGGACAAGCGAAGCTGCTTAAAGGCAAAGTAATATTAGTGTTATTCTTTAGAGAAGAAACATATGCATTCATGATCACTTGATAAACTTGAAAGAGGCAATTTGAGACGTAAAAAAGAGGACAGGGTTAGCTCCCTCCTGAAGATACATTGGAAAAAAAACTAAATATGCAGACACAGGAAAGAGGAGAGGTGGGTGTGGAGAGATAAATATGCATGTGAGATATCTTCGTTCAGAAAGCCTGGGAAAGATTAATTTGGGTGAAGATATGTAATGAGCCACTTTTTTCTCCGTTGTAACTCACTGTGCTATTTTTTTCTGGGTCGTGAACCCTCAAACTTTATGCGCACCCCCCCCCCCCCCCCACCACCACCACCCCCTGCCACAGAGGTTGCAGGAGTGCTATTTACACCACTGACATTCATGACATAGGGCTCTGAAGGGGATCCAAAAAAGGCACATGAAAAGTATTTTACATAGTTCGACTCATCTATAAAGGGCTACTAAAACTGCATTATAAAAGGCCCGAAAACCTATATAGGGCAATTCCACAGAAAAGGGGAAAAAGTTGCAAATTTTAAAATTCATGTTTTTTTCACAAATTTGGTATCAATGGAAAGGTAATTATCAAAAGTGTATGAAAATAGCAAAAAAAATTTTTTTTAAACCAAATTAATTAGAGTTATGAGCCTTCAAATCAGATTATTATGCCCAAGTCCTTAAGTGTGCTTTTTCCATAACATTTGATAATGGCTGTGTGTTACTTAATTTATTTAAATTTTCAACTGATCTCTCTTTAATATGGCTCTTTAGAGTCTCTAGAAGAGTTATGTATAATAAAATTACACTCAAACTGTGTAATTTAATTTTTGGGATTTTTTTAAAGTAAGGTACTTCTGTAAGTCTACGTCCGACACCAAACTGACTAAAAGTTAATGTATCGTAAAAATGAATGGATATTTTTACAAAATATTTTCTGTGCAAATAAGGATTTTATATGTAATTAAAAATATTCACTCAAATTAAATTTCAAAAAATTAGTTTTGCTTTAATTAACTATTAGAAAAAGTCTACGTCCGACACCGAAATTTTCAAATACTGAAACCAGGTTCTTAAGGCTACAATATTTCTAATCATTTTTTTCATAATATATCATGCATGTCCAATTACATATTTATATTCATATATTACATAATATAAATCGCTGGAACAACTAAACTCATTGAATTGGAGAAACATCTCAACTCTGAGAAATTTTAGAATTTTCATTTTTCAAGCTTCTTTCAACTAGATATTGAACTTCTGTTTGCTGTTCTGTCTGTCCAAAAGACAACAGGCAGAAGCTTTTTATATGACAAAATCTAATGTTGATTCAGAAAATATCGTTCTTCAAGTTGATTTTGCTGAAAATGCAATGATAACAATAATGAACCAAAATGAAATTTAGTCAGCACATTGGGTGCACTCGCAAGTCACAATTTTTCCAGCACATGCTTGGATAGATCAAAATCAATCCCTAAGTTTTTCTATTGTATCCGATACTTTGGATCACATAAAACGTACAGTCTGTAAGTTTTTGAGCTTTTTACTGAAGCAACTGAAATCTGAACGCCCATCCATTAAAAATATTCTAGTATTTTCGGATGGGCCCAGTTCTCAATTCAAGCAACGGTTCTTATTTTCCAATTTGTATTTATGGGATCTAGAGAGTAATATTAATATTGAATAGAATTTCTTTGCTACTTCCCACGGCAAGGGAGTAGTTTATGGGATTGGCAGAGCACTGAAAAGAAATGTGAGGACATATAAAGGCAGAAAAGTCTACCTTCAGCACCCCAGAAGAGCACGCAACTCTGGCATCAAAACTAATGCCAAGTGTGAAGGTTAAATATATACCCTCACAGGAAATAAATTCCAGCTGTGAAAATATGATCTCTTATTGGGAGAAAATCCTTTCTATTCCAAAATTCATTCAGTACATTGGGTGACAGCAATAGCTGAAAATCAAGTTATAGTGTCTGATACTTCTTTAACAGAAGCAAAAAAAGAAGTAACATTGTTTGAAGACAGGGGTCAATCTAGAGAGAAATTAGGTCCGTTAAAGGACCCTTCACAAAATTCAAGGCACTCAAAAAAGGACCCTTCACAAATTCAGTCACTCAATAAAGGACCCTTCACAAAATTCAGTCACTCAAAAAAGGACCCTTCACAAAATTCAGAAACTCAAAAGGGATTCTTCACAAAATTCAGTCACCCAAAAACGGACCTTTCACAAAATCCCACGCTCAGAACTGATTCTTCACAGAAATCCGAGTTTACGGAACGATTGGGAATATTTTTTGCTGTAACTATTTTTCACAAAATTCTGAACTATTTTTCACGAAATTCCAAAAACAGGACCTTGGTCAAATATCCTGGATTGACCCCTAGAAGAGCTCTCTGAAAATAAAAGTTTTGAAGATGGGGAGGAGGCTCCAGCTTTAAATCTGCAACTTAATGATTGGGTTTTAGTTAAATACGAGTCCAATCTATGTCCTGGACTCATCACCCAGTTAAACAAAGATGAAGCAGAAGTAACTGTTATGCACAAAGCTGAAGGTCACTTTAAGTGGCCAAAAAAGGAGGGCAAAATATTTTATCCTGTTGAAAATGTTTTGAGAAAAATTTCGCCACAGCTCGAGCAGGGGACAGTTCACATTTAAGGAAAATATTTTTAAAAAATTATTTTGTTTACTTTTTCCTTTTTATGTTCATAATATATAATTTTGTCAATAAATTAATAAGTTAAACAGGTTTTTAAGATATCTATTTTATGTCAGATGTTACCTACTTTGCACTTTCTACGTCCGACACCGACTATTCTACGTCCGACACCGTAGGAAAAAAATTTTTTTTGCTATTTATCCTTGGATAAATTTGATGAAAAAGGTAAAATTATTCATGTTTCAACTTTGATCTTAAACATTCAATTGTTCAAAAAAATTAAAAACAGTTCATTGAGCTGAATCTTGGATTTTTGCACGGTAAGTGAATTTGCTGTTCCCCTTGAGTCTACGTCCGACACCATGAAGTTTTTTTTTTTTAATATTTAAAGTTCAAGCTTTCTTCAGAAATTTCAGAGGTTTTTTGATTGTTCCTACATGCATATGTATTGGAAAAAATAAATTGGTTCAATGAATTTATTTTTACCCTGAAAATTTTGAGCTTAAAAAGTTGAATTTTGTACAAAGTCTACGTCCGACACCGTGGAATTGCCCTATATTTGCAACTGGGTACTGGTTATTCATATTAAATTGAATTACTCATCTGTAAATAATTTTCAGTAATTTAAGTATGTGAAACACAATGTTATTAAAAAACCAAGTTGGCAAGTGTAAAGAAATCCATAATTTATCATACCTTATTTATAAGAATATGGAGAGAAAATTTTCGTGTATCTATGTATTCTTCTGTAATTAATGCCACTATTTCATAAATATGTACTTATTGAAAAATGTTATTACTTTACTGCTAACTGTTTAATTTTTGTTCAGATTGTTGATGGTGTAATAACAGAAGATAATGATGCTTTTTTGTATGGAGCTGATGTTGTTTTTCGAGATTTCTCCATTGATCCAAAAGTAAGTTACTTCAATTACATTTTTTGCCATAAGAATTCCATGCTTATTGCTTTCAGAAAATCCAACTCATGTGCATTAAGGCAAATTGTATTGTATAAAATTGCAATCATTCTGTATGCGAAAAATGAAAAGTTTTTTGTGTGTGACTAGTGCAAACCTTGCGCACTATCATCTGAAAATGCCCTGTCAAAATGAAGTGCAATTTGCAAAGAGAATTGAATGCAATACTCATAAAAAGGGTTGACAAGCAAAAATAAGTAGGGATCGCAGCCCAAGTTTCTCAAACAATCACAAGAATCGATTTAATAAGTTATTGTATTTGCCAAAAGTATTTTTTACACGTTTTGGATTAAAATTTTGATATATTTTAATGTATTTCTTACTTTTGTATAGGATGCCCATGTGAATGTGTATGATTTGAAATCATGTAAAAACAAATTGCAACTGGATCGAAGAAAGCTAGTTGCCTTGGCATTACTTTTAGGCTGTGATTATTCAAAAGGTGTTCCTGGAGTAGGAAAAGAAGCAGCTCTGAAGTTTCTCTCTGAATTAAAAGAAACAGATCTCTTACAAAGGTATTTATGAATACAAAGTATTTTTGAAGTTTTTTGTGCTTTTTGCTGCATTAAATTTTCTTTTGTTGTTTTTTATTTTAATCAATCAACTGCATAAGCTTTAAAAAATTCCAAAACAGCATTTTGAGCTCTACGTCAGCGTTGGAAAGATTTCATTTGAGAGCTGAAAAAGATTTAATTTTATGCTTTGAAAGAAGTATTAATTTCATAATTGATAGTTTTAAGTTTAATAACAAGTTTGGTCCATTAAAAATTCTTACCCGGGAACTATTTTTTATTGATCCGAAAAGAAAGTTTGTATGAAAACTTTAAATTTTAAATAAACTAATATGCCACCTAAGTTAGCGTGCATCAGAGTTGAAAAATGTTTATTGTGTGTGATGAAAATCATTTTTTTAAAAATAATAATAAGGAAGTCAACGTTGAAGCATAATAACAAATGGTGAAATATTCATATTTCAAGCTCAACCCTTTTTCAAAAGCCCCTTTTTAATGTTGGTTATAATGTGAACTTGTGCATGCAACGAATCTATGCAGGTTGAAAACAAATGAAATAGAAAAGCCAAAGATTTATCGCCAACCAGTGGGAGTAGTAGAGACCCAACTGAAAAGAACCAATTGCAAATGCAAAATGGGTCAGTTGAGCTTTCAAGAAGCTATGCAGTAATAGAAATATGCTAAAAGCAAGTGCATTAAAATCACATTACAGTGAATACCAAGGAATTTTTGTTTTCAATAAAATTAATGTTCTGTCCCATTTTAGTTGCCATTGCATTGCTTGAATTCCATTACAACATAAAATATTTGCTATCTCAAAAATTACCAGCTAAATAGCAAAGGAAATGAATAAACCAACAAATTACGAAAATGCTTTGCCAACTTTGTAACAAACTTGGATGTAAAACAGAAGAAGAATCATAACAACATTAAGTCTTACTCAGAATCTGGAGGGGATTCCTAAAAATGAAAGTCAACTGGAGAAACACATACAGTTGAACCTGTTTATCTCGAACCTGCTTTTCTCAAAAATCTCTCTAGGTCAAAAATTTTCAATTTCCCTGCTTTTACAGCATAAATTTAACATTTTTCTGGTGTTTATCTCGAATGATTTTTCCCTAAAACCTCTATATCTCGAGGTTTTGACGACTCTTTTTTTTTTTTTTTTTGAATTTTATCTCCAGCCATCTTTATCAATGGTATAACTTGGGGACAAAAATTATCTTTTGCATAATCATTCAAAGACTGTTCGTACCAGGGGTGATTCTGATCCGAAATTTCCGAAAATTTTAAAGAATCAGTTCCGAAAATTAAAAAAAAGAAACTTCATCCGAAAATTGAAAGGAAAAACAAAAAAAAAACCTGAATTTGATGTTTACTGGAAATAATCTTTCCTTCTTCCTAACTTTTTTTTTTTTTTTGCTATTTAGCCAAAGAAACCCTATTTTCTGATGATGCCTTTTACTTCAAGGTCAAAAAAGCCTTTGTCAGAACATGAAACCATGGGGAGGTGGGGAGATAAGAAGGAAACTGATAAGAGATTCCACACTAGGCGTTAAATTCAGTCATTTTCCGCGTAGTTCTGCCATATCTCATAGATGGCAGCACGAGCGAATTTCAAAAATTTTAAATGCGATTTTTACAAAATTAACGAAAAGAATATACACTAAATTATGTATGAACTATTTCGTGAACTTAAACGTGCAAACATTAAAATAAAAATAATTTTTGTTTAGGTTATAAGAAATCATTGAAGCAATGATATTTTTGATGAAAAATATAAAACATTGCAAAATGATACGAGGCGTTAGATTTCATCCTTGATCAATATAGTATTATTGCCTGCGATGTTTTCTTTTTCTTATCTGCCATATGTTTGGAGGTAGGGGGGGGGATGTCGTGCCGCGCGCATTAACCTTTGTCCAATCAGCAGCGTTCATTTTTGTTCTGCTTTAATTTAGCGGGAATATTTCGGCGCAAAATGTTTCCTAACTTCTCAGTTGAAAAAAGGTATTAGCATGTTTGAGAAATGAATGCATCAAAACAGTACAAGTGCCCGTGTGGGGCAAATTTGAAAAAATCTGCTTTTTACAAGCACAAAAAAAAAATGTTCTGTTGTTCTTAAAAGTTCAAATAAGCACGAATGCAAGAAAGGTCATTATAGGTGCCAAGACTGCAATTATGAAACGAGCTTTCGGGCAGATTTTTTAGCACATATAAAATTTCTTCACAATGTTCAATCTGATGTCGAAGATGAAGTGGTATTTTCCAGCGTTGCAGGTAAGAATATTTTTATGAACTTGGATAAATATTTATTTAATATCACAATAAAGTTAATTTTTGTTGATATCTTAGGTGTACCGATACTATTTTTTCTTTCTTAAAATTGCTTAAGTTTGATTTTACTCTTTATTCTGATTTTGGATATTTGGTGACAAAGTTACGCAATTCGTCACTGCGAAAAACAATAATTGAATTCGAGCTGTCAAAATTCAAATTAATTTTTTATTTCCCTTTTTTCCCGCAGAAAAGACTGTATTTTCATGGACACTTGTTTTTTGTTCAAAAGTCGTGGGTTTATTTTTTTTTTTTTTTTTTTTGTTATTATTTATTTATTTTTTGTTATTATTTATTTATTTTTTCAGTATTTTTATTTTGTATTTTGAGTTGTGCTACTACTGCATATGGGCGATATAGTATATGTACTGAAGAGAAAAGAAAGAAAAGTTTAAAATAAAAAAACTGTTGAAGTGTTTGTAAAATATCAGAGCATTGAAAATTCGCGCGTTTTAAAAACAATGGATTTTATTGACAGCCTATAAAATGATTTTTCGATTTGTACTTAATTAACTGTCACTCCTGTGAACGGTCGTCCTACTTTTTGGCCAAGTTGCTGAAAATTAATTTTGCTTTTCGGAGATTCTTCGTAGCCAGAACTTCAAAAGACGCAGAGAGACTGGTGTACCATCTATTGTTGCAGTTTCCACCTTTTACTGTAGCATGTTTACTTGAAATTTACTTATATATACCTTTTTTTTTCCTTCAGAATTTGAAAAATGGAAGGACGAAGTGCAAAAAGAAACGAAGGCAAATTTTGCATGTATTACTGGAAAAAAGATCTGTGGTGGAAAATTTACCTTGAAATATTTTGAGTGTAATCGATCAGGATGCTTTGTGTCCCGATCTACAGGAAAACGTGCTCCTAAGTCACAAGGGTCATCGAGAATGGGTAAGAAATGTCCGGCCTTCATAAAAGCTAAGATCAATAATGAGTCCAATGATGTTCACGTCACCTTCTGTAAGACACATTATGGACATGAAAATAAGCTTGCATTTTTGAGAATTCCAAAAGTAGACAGATGTTCCATAGCGAGAGAACTTTCTTTGGGGATAGAGCGATCCCAAGTCATGGACAATATTTTCTCCCACGATACTAAGCAACTTAGCAGGCAGCACTTGACCACCAAACAAGATCTGCGGAACATCTCCAAAGCTTTTGGAATTTCTAAAGTTGAGAAACATGCTGAAGATCCAATTAGTGTACAAGTATATTTTGAAGAAGATCATCAAAACGAAAAAAATATTTTTTTATATAAAAGGCAAGAAGAAAATGAATTGTATTATCCAAAAGATGAAATTTGTACTTTGGAAAGTAAGGATTTTGCCCTTGGTCTGATGACCGAATTTCAATGTAACATGCTGAAAGGATTTGGTTCAGACATAGTATGCTTAGACGCAACACATGGGACCACGTCATATGATTTTAACCTCATAACTGTATTAATAATTGATGAATACAAAGAAGGTATTCCAGTGGCGTGGCTGTTATGTAATAGAGAGACAGCTGTTGCACTAAAATTATTTTTTTCTCTACTCAAGAGAAAAGTTGGCGATATAAATTCTAAAATTATAATGTCTGACAAAGCTCCCCAATACTACAGAGCTTGGACCGATGTCTTTCAATGTATGCCAAAAAAGCTTCTATGTATTTGGCATGTTCATCATGATTGGCTAACAAATTTAAAAAAAATGTGCGACAAGGAAACATGTGTTGTTTTATACAAAGAGCTATGTTTTTTATTAGATAAACAGGACGAAAAAGAGTTCAATGAACTTTTAATGAACTGCGTTTCTAAAATGAAAGAAAACGAAAAATCCCGACGATTTGGATTATACTTTGAATCAGAATGGGTAAATGTAAAAGCCGAATGGGCCAAATGCTATCGAACTGGTTCTGAAATAAACACTAACATGTATGTGGAGGCATTTCACAAGAATTTAAAATATGGAGAAAATTATTTAAAAGGTAAACAAGGCAAAAGAGTTGATCAATGCTTAAATATTTTACTAAACTACTCTAAGGGACTTGTTAAAGACAGACTGACAAAATTAGAAAAAGGTAAAACTACATGGAAGACAACGGAAATCAATAATCGTCATAGGTCGTCTCTAAATCTTCCACTAACACTGGTTACAGAACTTTCTCCAGTATCTTGGGAAGTGATATCAGAAAAATCTATTCATGCAGCTACTACTTCAGCTGACAGCCTTATTTATACAGTCACAAAAGAACCTGAGTGCAAGAAGAACTGTAAAATTAAATGCTCTTACTGCAGCATCTGTGTGCATTCATATTCATGTAACTGCCCCGATGCAGCTTTAAAAACTTTAATCTGTAAACACATCCACCTAGTAGTGCGTTTTTCTTCTGTAGACGTAAATTCTGAAAACTTGCCAACAGCCGAAAACCAGATTAATCCTCCCAATGACTTCGAAAATGATAGCGGCAGCACCGATTTCAATTCTAAGTTTCTGTTTGAAAATTTGGTTAGTAAGAGGCAGAAAACGGATTTGAGTGAACTCAAGGCAAATTTAAAGCCAAAAATTCTCTCCTTGGAAAAATCCGTAGAAAATTGCAACGACAAGGAGCTATTGCTTTCTGTAAGGGAACACATAAATAATGCTGTTTCCCTATTGAAAATAGAAAATGTCGTTGTGAAAATGCCCAGTGGAAGAAAAAAACCCCTTTTGAATAAAAACATCGTAAAGCAGAGGAAATTTTTTACAACAAAAAAGAAAAGAAAAAGTAAAAAAAACAGCCTCAAGAAACCCACTTATGAGGAAAAAATAGATATTGAACAGGAAATACTTCGTGATCCTGGTGTAGAGCAGAAATACGAGGAACATCCGTACTGCGCCCGTCCCCAGTAAAGAATTTTGTTCACTTCTTATCTTCGCCCCCCCCCCCCCCATATTTCCCTTTTAGTGAGTTATTATTTCCAATATTTTTTAATTTCTTAATTTTTCTAATACTGAGGCATTATCATCATTTACCTTGAGTTCACTCATAGATTAGTGAAAAGCAAAGGAGTAAATTGTAGGATTTTTTTTTAAAGTGTAAACTTGCTAAAAATCGCAAGTGCGTGTCCGCTAGTTTTTGTATATTTTATGTTTTTATTTGTCATTATTTCAATGCTTTTCAGAGAAATTTCATGAACATCAATCTAATAGTTATACCTATACCTTTAAAAAAATAACTCATCTGCTCAGTTATCTTTCTGCCATGTTTTATTTTTAGTGTGCTAATTTTATTACCTTTTTATTTATTAATTTACTTAAAATACTCAGACAACATGCCATTCATGTTGAGCTCCCTAACTGTTTTGTGTAAAGTAAGGACTATATATTTTTTAAAGCATAAATTGCTAAAAATCGAAGGCCCCTGTTTTGGAGTCACAGAGGAAACTCCTTTTTCAATGCACAAATCATGCAAGCAATGATAGAGACAATAACCTGAGACTCACATCTGTTTTGTACAAAAAAAAAGGAGATCTTTGCAAATCTGAAACACGTGGGCGCTAATTTTTTAACTTAAAGTTTTTTCTTTTAACTTTATTTCATATGTTTTTGTTTTTCAGAAAAATTTAAAACTTTATATCCTTATGACACTTACATATCTAAAAGTTATATTTTGCACTGAAATTTATTGTTCATTTAATCTTTAAAATTTTTCATCAAAATAAATTATTTTTGTGTTATGAATTTTTGTTGATCATTTTGCATGGTTAGACATTTTTCATCGGAAGTGTCATTATTTCAATGCTTCGTAATGTACCCACGTATGAGCTTCATGTGCCGGGTAAAAAAGTGAATAGGAAAAAAATTAAGTCGAAGTTTTTCATCCATTTTTCCTAATGTTGTTTTGAGCTTACTTTTTCAGTCACATCCCCCCCCCCTCCCTTATCGCTGAAAACAGCAAAATTTGGATCTGAAGTGTTATTTCATTAATTACACCCATTTTGAAGTCCAAAAATTATCTTTACAATTTTATGTCATATTTTTAAAAGTTATTTGTGTAATTTCTAATTAAAATCTCAAATCTAACTTGTAGTGTTATCAAATTTTAATAGTTTTAATCCTGCCCTCTCCTCTCAGGAAAAGAAATGAACATAAAAAGATTTATTTATGAATTTGACCCCTTTCGTGTTTGAAAAACAGTTACAACAGAGTTTCAATCCATATTTTTGTCGTTGATTTCGCAATCACCTTTAAAAAAAAATAAAATTAATTTGTTTATGTGTCACTATTCTTATGAACAATAAACTAAAATTCCTTTTGTTTTTATGTATGCATGTATTTTCTTTATGTGCCGAAAAAATAAGTGAATAAGTAAAAACCAAGTTCAAAAATTTTCATCCATTTTCAAAACGTTGTTTTGAAGTTAGTTTTCAATTTCCTTAATCCTTAATTTCCTTAATCCCGTTATTTGTGTTATTACCTTTAAAAATCTCGAAACTAACTTGTCAGGAGCCTTGTTTTTTAATTGACCACTTTTGTATTCCAGAAATAGTTCATACACAACGTCAATCTATATTCTTTTCGTAAATTCTGTAAAAATCGCCTTTAAAAATTTTGGAATTCACTCGTGCTGCCATCTATGAGATATGGCAGAACTACGCGGAAAATGACTGAATTTAACGCCTAGTGAGATTCCACCCCTGTTTTTTCCCCCATTGCTTTGGGAATCTCACTGAATGTTGTTGCAAGAACAAAAAAGAAAAAAGAACAAACTGTCAAGTAAACAGTGCAGTTGTTTAGGGATTCTTTTTGAAACTTTTAAACAGATGCTTCTGAATGGCTGTGATAGGGTTAGGGTTGGAGAGGGGGGAAGGGGGCGTTCAAAGTGGGTATGATGTTCAAAGTGGGTATGATGTGGAGTTTTTTCCTAAGAAAGAAATTCTGAGAATAGTGATGAAAGGAGGGGTAGGGGTGAGGGTAGATTGTTTCACTACCACCTAGATCGAGGTCAGAATTCTTTTCCATTTCAGTTCAGAATTGAGAACACTTTAGGTTGGGTGCAAGTGAATACTTAAGTGGATCATTTGATTACTTGTGTTTCTTCTTGATTTTTGGAAGGATTTAATTGCACTTATGTTTATTATTTGATTGAATGATGAAGTTTTTGAATAAAGACAATTTGAAAACTTTGAATGAATTAGAAAAAGATGTGAAAAATAAATTTAGCTTACATTGGTACAGCAAACTTGATAAAAATGAGCATGTAATTGAATGATGGGGTAGGAAAATTGATGTACCTGGGGAATGTTATTGTGTTTGGTGTCAAAAGATCATCAAATATCAAAGTGGAGGACTGAAATGCATAATCAGCCAATCTGGAAGTTTGTGAGGTATTTATGTCCTTTATGGTCTTATTCCACTGCATAACCAGTTTCAGAAACATACGTTGTCTGTTCGGTATGTGATATTTTAAAATGTATGGTTTTTTTTTATTTGTCATTTTATCATGTGAACTATTTCAGTGCATTTCTGTCGACCCTCAAACGAAAAAAATATTTTGTGCTTCAAAAAATTAAAACAATTCTGGCCAAGACAGACTTTTGACACAAATATTTTTATTTTTGTGCTACCTACACTTTTTTATTAGCATTACAACTAAAACACCCCCCCCCCTTTTTTCCTGGACTGTACTACAAAAATACGTAGTCTTTTTTTTGGGGGGGGGGGGATACTCTTTCAGAAAATTTTGTTTAAAGTTCAGAAAATTTTTTTTCACTGAGACTCACCCCTGGTTCGTACTTAAAGAGATATGCATCAGCTTGCTACCAGTGTAGTCATCACAATTAGTGAAACGTGGACCCACAACATGTTGTACAGTAAAATATTCAACAATATCAATGCAAAACGAGCTATTAAGTATTTGCCTTTGTTCCAATTGCTTATTTTTGTAAATTTTATCACAACCACTGTATCTCCAAACCTCTGTATCTCGAATTTTTCTTCTGTCCCATGAAATTCGAGATAGACAGGTTTGACTGTATATGAATATTTTTTTCTGATCTGGAATCAAAGAAATGGATAGAATTCCAGCAATGTTGAACAATACTAAAAATAATACACTAATGTGATGAAAAGTAAAACAAAATAAAATGAGTGTGAAGTTAACAAGATTGAAATAAAAACTAGATTAAAATATTATTCATTAAATATTATTAAATAAAAACAAATCTCCTGCTTAATATTAAAGCAATGTAACGTCAAACCTCATTAAAAAAAAACTCCAAGGGACGTTTAAATTAATTCATCTTGACTATAGTTTGTCTTATCCAACAAACTGGGATGCAGGAATCAGAAATGTTGTTTGTTTTAGCATATTAAGCATGTTTGAATTAAAGAGGTTCAACTGTAGTTGGTAATCATTACCAACCTGTTATGATCTTAACTAGTTCAAGATTTTGAGTAGAAAAATGCCTCAGAATAAGAAAGGTACTTAAGATTGGCAAAATATACATTTTGTGCCGAGAGAAATATTTCATTTACGCATCAATGTTCCAAGCTAGAGGTAGCATTGTATTCCAATTTCGTTAAATTATGTGCTATGATTTTGACTTGTGTAAAAGCATTTGATGAATGCATTACTTTAAATGTCTATTTTCAACTTATTCTGTATCTTTGGAAAAAAAATTATGAGAAAATTGTTCTGAATTGTTATAGCTTTTTTAGATCTTTGTATGTCAATGTTTTTTAATGATATTTGTATAGTGTGTGTGTAGTTAATTTACATGCAATAATTGTCTGTAATGATTATTACTTAGATTTCAAGAGTGGAAGACATTAGATGAATCAGAACTTTTCCCGGGATATCTTGGTAAAAAAGTGAAAAAGCTGAGTCACTGTAATCGCTGTGATCATCTTGGTAACGTTCTTTCTTTGAATATGTTAGTTTAAAATGTTTTATTGCATTTCTCTATTTTCAATTATTGGTTGATATTTTTATTAAAAATTAAATTGAAAAAATGAAATTCTTGTTTTTTTTTTTTTTCTCCTACAAAAATACACTTTTGTTTTTCCGAGACACTTCTTTCGAGGAAAATAGTCTTGAATTCAGCTGAGAAGTGACTTAAGGGAATAAAACCCTCACTTCAGCTACACACTGATGAAGAGGTCCTTCTTAGGAGCCACAAAGAGTATGTACAATCTTAGTTTGTTCCCCTGATGTTTTTGAGCTCCCTTGTTTTAAATGAGCGCGCATCTCTTAAAGAAATTCCTGCTTAATATTGAAGCAATATTATCAAGACAACATTGATCCATGTTTAATTCATCCTTTTGATTCATTTACAGATATTGAGTTGTGTATTTCTGGATTTTTTTTTTAATTTGAATTAATTAAATATAATAAGAATACAAATACCATTACTATCATAAACTATATTGTAGCGGATCTTTATCTGAGAGCCTGCTTCATTTAAGTTGTTGCAAAGCTGTTTTTCTTTTCGGTACTTGATAGTTTTTCATGTGTAGCTTAAAGTTGTAAATATTTTGTGCATAAATATTTGAAGTAGTTTATATTTGAAATACAGTCAAACTTGAATAATTCGAACGTCTTTTATTCGAATTCGTGAGTAATTCGAAGTTTTTCGTCAGTCCTTTGAAACTTGCATTCAATTAATGCTAAAAACTTCTTGGTTATTTCGAAGTTCAACTTCTTTAATTCCAAGTTTTTTTTTCGTTCAAAACTGATAAATTTTAGTTTCAATACAGTCATTTGAAAGGAGGCCGAGTTATTTTTAGCAATCCTGGTAAATTCTGTTAGAAAGAGAAGGGGGTGTCAGAATATTCTTATCTGTTCTAGGAAACTGCATAGGTACAAAAGGGGAAAAGTGAGGCAGACCACCTGTTTCTCTCTTTTGGACAGGGGTGTGCGAGTTCATTGCAAACATGTCGCTGAATAAGCCACGTGCTCCTTATAAAACTCTATCTTTCGATCAAAAAAATCTTTAAAGCAATCCGAAATCTCTCAATATTTTAAAAAGCTATAGTATTTGATGTAAATGCAATAAATCTCTTTTTTCCATAATTTCTGTCATTATTGACCATTTCCAAACATAAAAATAAAACAAATTGGTTAATTCGAAGTTTTGGATAATTCGAAGTTTTGAAGTGGCCCCTTGCTCTTCGAATTATCCAAGTTCGACTGTATTTTTTCATTAAAGTGGTGGAAAAAGCTCTATAGTGTATCAATATTTTTTAATATTATTACAAACATTTCTTTTGGTGTTTATTTATTATCTAATTATGTTTCACTTTTAGGGTCATCAACTGCACACAAAAAGACTGGGTGCGAATTATGCAACAGCACAATAACTTGCTACTTAAATTCTGAAGTAACCTGTCCCTGTCCTTGGCACATCAGTAGTGAAATAAGTCTGAAACAAAAAGCAGAATTGAAAATTTACAGTGCCGCAAAAGAAATCACTGATTTTCCAAATTCTGAAGTAATCCTTCTCCTTATAATGTGTGTGTATATTTGTTTGTAAAGTGGAGTTCTGAAATAATTGAGGCTCACTCTACCTCAGATTATCTGCATTATTTTTTTAGCTGTAGAAACTTAATACTTCTTTTTTTCCTAAAACAATGTTGATTTCAAGTCAAATTTCATACCAAATCCAAATTATTATTTCCAAAGTATTTCTTAATATATCTCCAGTATTGAATAAATTACCTTTGTGCTGGAAAAGTAAAATTGAGGTTATGCAACATTTCATTGCACAAATGATGTAGATTGCTGCAATCTACATTATTTGTGCAATAAAACATTGGATAACCTCAATTTTACTTGTCTCTAGTAGTTAAAAAATATTTTGTGGCATTTAGGAAGTGTTATTGACACTAATCTCTCTCTTTTTTTTTTTTTCCCCTTTATTCTTAGCGCTAACAGAAATATTACAGTAACAATATATTCCTGTTTTCAAGTTTTAATGTAAATCGTCTTTTTAGCAAGAAAGATAATGTCTTAAACTGTTAATGAAGCATCTCCAATTAACTGGAATCTTGGACTTTTGATACTCAAATTTTCGAGACCCTACTGTGTATATATTATATACATAGCTAACCAGCTTCTACTTTTTTTTCTCCTGCCGCTGTAGAACAAACAAACAGCTCTTTTCCTGTCGTGGCTTGTTGATGTCATGACTTGAATGAGCTTCTTCATGATGCAATGAACTCCTCACTAGTTGGGTCTTAATTTGTTTAGTCTACGTAAAGGGTCATTTCAGAACTAGCAGCTGTATTAAAAGTTCTACTTCACAAAGTTCAAAAAAATAGCATGAGCCTGTAAATTTCATCCTTTCTGTGTGGCACAGCACATCAAATAAACTTAATCAAGGCTGGATATTTGTTTTCTAACTTATATCCTCTGATTCAGTCACATGTTGTTTTGCTGTTGTTAATGTAGTAATTTTTTATACCTTTGTTTCGGAATTTGATTACTTTTGAGTTTCACATTTACTGTGATGTTATAATTTCTTTAATAATTATCAATCACAAACATGAAAAGCAAACTTAGAATAAAAATTGTTCGGTAAAAGTTGTGGATATAATTTAATCCAATCTTGGCCTCAACAATGTAGAAGGGAAACAAGAAGTTCTGTCAAGAACTAAACGAGCCTACTTTCCCGTACATCGACATCGGCATTCTCGCATCTGATCATTATTCTCTTGATTATCTGAGACTGAAAATTATGTCAAACATACCTTTTTAGCACTTAGAGCTGATTTCGAAAAGCAAAATATACCCCTCTCATCAGATAAAATAGACACGTAAAAAGTAATTAAAGAATAAATAAAGTTTTGTCGCACCTTTTAAAGAGTGTAACTGTTACAGTTCCTTCGTAGAAAAAATCCTCCATCGTTTAAAAAATAACAATAATAATAATAATAATAAAATAAATAAATAAATAAATAAAAGTACAAAGAGCATCAAAACACATTTTATCAAAGAAAGAAAAAAAAAAGAAAAAAACTTGTCCGTTAATAAAATGTCTCGAATTTCACTTTTAATCCATTGCCAGTTGTTAAATATAAATAAAGAATAAAATGTTCTCGTGAATGAAAAATTTTTGTTACAAAAAAATTGTCTGCAAAAAAAAATAAATAATAATAATAATAATAATAATAATAATAATAATAATAAATAAAATAAAACAAATGAATAAATAAACAAAAAATCGTCTGCACAGTCAGTCATTTTTTTTCTGAGCCTGCATTTCCGCCATGTTTGCGAAGTCGGAGTCGGAATCAGAGTCCTCACAGAAGGATTATTCAGAAAAGTACTTTACAAACATTATTTATCAAAACCATTTTCTTACAAAGTTAGTTTAAAGGAAATCCGAGTTTCAGTTCAGGACCAACATTCAACTTAAATTCTCCGTAGGCGCTAATGTTAATATTTTTCTCTGAACGGTTCAATATTGAACGAAAAATTGTTCAAATCAAAAAGCGAAGTATGGGAATGAGCCTCTCCGAGATCTTTCAAACAAAAAAAAAAAGTTTATTCCATTCGGACGGTTCACTCAAAAGTTATTAGGTGGGGAAAGGTTGCTTAAACGGTTCAATGTTGAACGAAAAAATGCTCAAATGGAAAATTTAAATACGGTAATGAAGTATCCTTGCCGAGATCCTTCGAACAAAAAAAAAAGTTTTTTTAAATCGGACTGTTCACTAAAAGTTATTAGGGGTGACAGCTTGATTGAACGGTTCAATGTTGAACGAAAAATTGTTCAAATCGGAAATGTAGATACGGAAATGAAGTATCTTTGATAAGATATTTCGAACAAAAAAAAGTTTGTTTAAATCGGATTGTTCACTCAAAAGTTAGCATCGCGGGACAGGTTGTTTGAACGGTTCAAAGTTGAACCGAAAATTGTTCAAATCGAAAAATCAAATATGGGAATGAGCTGTACTCGCCGAGATCTTTCGAACAAAAAAAGTTTATTCCATTCAGACGGTTCACTCAAAAGTTATTAGGTGGGGAAAGGTTGCTTGAACGGTTCAATGTTGAACCCAAAATGTTCAAATTGAAAATTTAAATACGGTAATAAAGTATCCTTGCCGAGATGCTTCGAACAAAAAAAAGTTTGTTTAAATCGGACTGTTCATTCAAAAGTTATTAGGGGTGACAGCTTGTTTGAACGGTTCAATGTTGAGCGAAACATTGTTCAAATCGAAAATGTAGATACGGGAATGAAGTATCCTTGAAAAGATCTTTCGAACAAAAAAAAGTTTGTTCAAATCGGACTGTTAATTCAAAAGTTAGCATCGCGGGACAGGTTGTTTGAACGGTTCAAAGTTAAACCAAAAATTGTTCAAATCGAAAAATCAAATTTGGGAATGAGCTGTACTCGCCGAGATCTTTCCAACAAAAAAAAGTTTGTCCAAATCGGAATGTTCATTTAAAAGTTATTAGGGGGGACAGACAGACAGACCGACTGACACACAAATTCCCCATCTCAATACCCTACTTTCAAATTTTTAATTTTTCGATATTCATTTTACCTTTATATTTTTTTAACGTGGCGATATTTTTTGGACTTGGCGATATTTTTTTAACTTGGCGATATTTTTTAGATGGATTAAGCTACTTTTAATACTTTTTTCGGGAAAGTAGGCTAAAAAGCAGAAGCCAGTTTGGTACTTCCATATTAGATGCAGCTTTGAAAAAACTTGTGAAAGTCAAGTGCGTTCTAAATCTTCTATTTTATGGGATAGAATATTCTTTGTTTCTATGTTATTATTGCAAAACATTATCTCATTAAATTTTCGGCTTTTTTTTCCGATTTTAGTTTTTTGTAAATGCAATTCTAGGAAAAGATTGTAATAGGCACAGGTGTTATTTAAAAAAATTTTATATTTTCAGAACCACTGATAAATTAATGTATATTCTTTTAGGTAATTAACGAATATCTTTATTATTCTGACCAAGTTCCAGATTCAGAGGCATTGTTATGGAAGTGTCCCAACCTGCAAAATTTTCAGGTGAATAAAATTTTACTAAAATTTATTGTATTTAAAGTATACACTATATCACCAAAAGGTTTGAGACTTTCAAAAATTCACATTTATAACGATTTCTTGAGAAGTAAGAGACCAATTATATTCCATAGCATTTGTCCCATAAAGTGTAGGCTTCAGCTGGCATTTCCCAATAAAAATTAAATCACCCATGCAATTAGAGGAAGTGGGTGTAGAAACATAAACGATTTTTGACCATAATTCATTGTAAATGGCTGGTAATAAGCTGTCAGTTTCAGAAATTTGCATACTATGTATAATTATTTTACATGTTTTGTGAAGTATATTCCCTACTTATTTTCCAAAGATATCAACATTTCTTTCAAAATTGCTCTTTTTATTTTCCAGTTAGCAGAGTTTTCCATTCAACTTTGCCAAACCTTCAGAAAAGGTGACAGCATACAATAGGAATATCACACTAAAGTTTCAGACAAAAATATTAAAAGATCATTGAAATATGAACATTTAGAGCAATTAATTTTTCACTGCACTTGCACAAACAACAGCAATTTATAACTATAAAAAATCTTTAATCATACAGATGCTTCAACATAAAAAAATTCCAGCTGAATATCTTAGAAATTTAAAAACAATATTGACGATCTAATGATCTCTCAAATTCTTTCTGTACAAGATAGACTAACAAATCCAGTTATTGATTATAAAAGCTGGTGACTGGAGAAATGCAAGAAAGTTGTATTATTAAAATGCTTATATTGAAATACATGAAAAGAAAAAACACTAGCCTCGAATTACTTGTTTTACTTATAAAAAAAGCATGACAGTTTGGAAAGTTGAAGTATCTCATTTCATTGATGGCTTAAGCAAATCATGTTTGTTTTCTCAAAACAAACTAAAAATAGCTCCATTGGCAATAAAGAAAGGATATTCTAGAAAATGTTGCCATAAACCACAAGAAAATTGTAAACATTACAAAAATATGTGTTAAGAGATTTTTTGGCCTTTTATAAAAAAATTTGCTAGTGGCCCAGCACAGATTGTAATGATCCAGAAATGGATTTCCAAATTATTAGACAAAGTTTAGTCATTAAATTCACTTAATGATAGTCTTAGAATACTATCACAGTGGCAGAAATATCCATTTAATTTGTAACATGTATAGTAAGATTTATTTCAAGTTTTCAATGAAGAATAAGTAATATTTTCCCTTGTTAAATTACTTAGAAAATTGTTTTAATGTTTTGTTTAAAAACAAAAACTAGTTATCCTCAAATTTTAATTAAATTTCTTTTTAATAAATCAAGAAGTTTTATAACCCCTTATTACTGATTAAATCTTGTTAACAGCCATATTCTAGGATAAAAGATGGAAAAGCTCCTACATGTCAAATAAATATTGAGTAATTTAGTTTTTGTCTCTCCTGTAAAATTAGTCTTGTTAATTTTCAAACTCATTGGTTGGTTCAATTATTTTTCCTAATGCTGTATAAAAGTACATTTCTTTAAACTTGGGATTTCTAATTTGGATCAGATGAAGCTTCTGCTACTTGTATGTAAACTGGTTTGTTCTGCATAGAACTAGAAATCAGTTAGATTAAAATAAAGTGGTAAAAATTATCTTTGCATTCATTTTAACATATCTTACATTGCTTTCTATCAAATTTGAAATTTCTTTTTCTTAAGTTCTTAAAATTGTGTAAAATAACTAGTATGTAATAAAGATAAACTGAATTTATTATTTAATGAATGATATTTTACAAAAAATGATACTAGAATAGATACTAATACATGCTATTACATATTTAAAGGAAAAAGCTTTCAATTATTTGGGCTGGACTCTCAAAAATAGTTTAGATAAATGTTTACCTTTGATCACATCCTGGCAGTTGTACAGTTTATGCAGCCCTAATGTAAGCAACCAGATGATCTTTGAACCTATTAAGTAAGTCCCCTTTTCAATAAAATCTTGGTCGTTAAGATAATGTTCCTACTTTAATTATTTTGTTTACTTGAATAGTACATGCATAACTATTGACTTATTTTATGTATATTTGTTTGCAAAGTGGGCACAAATAATGGATTTGGTTTTTTAAATCCGGATGCTATAAAGAGGAAAAACAAAATGAAGGGCCAGGGGGAAAAAGATGAAAGTCACTTTTTCGTCAATTTTGAGATATTAGCGCTATCTAGGGGCTATGAAGGACTAGTATCATCTTTTAAAACAACAAGGGGGGAAAAAGATGAGAAGGGACCAAAATGTGCATGAAAACTCGAAAAACTACATAAGGAGCTACGAGAAATCAAACTTTGTTCTTCTCAAAATCACTTTTTGGTCACTTTCATCTTTTTTCCCCCTGGCCCTTCAAATTTTAGTTCATTCTTCGTGTTTATTTGATTTTCAAAGAAAAGAAAAACTGCCCAGCTTCTGCGCGTATCGAAAACAGCATTTGTAATTTGAAGTGCTTGGGAAGAATATCTCATCAGTATATTTTTACTTCCTTTTACGTAGTAAAGGAAGTATTGTGATCGCGAAAAAAAAATCACTCAAATTTGAGTCTAAATTTTGCTTTTGCTCACCCCCGAATGAATGTTCCGTAGTTTTTTCGACCTGTCAGCATGTGCATATGTACCTACCAACATATAAGCAGCAGAAAAATCTTTTTCAACCACCCCCGAGTGAATTACGACGAGTTTTCTCGTGACGTCTGTATGTACGTGTGTGCGTATGTGAGCCAATATTTAGAAAAGTGCCAATTTGAAGTTGGAGTTTTCTGAAAAAAAAATTTTTTTGCAGAAAAAACTAATATTGGATTTTAAGTCTAAAGTGGGTCTAAATGCAAGAAAATAAAAGGGGGGAGGTCAAGGAAGTTATTTACCCCCTCCTTAGATTACTCACTTTTAAGCCGTTACAGATCTGATGAATGTTACAGATCTGATGTTAATATGAGCTACATATTTGAGTTTATGCTATCAGTCTTCGTTAACATCTCTAAATATGATATCATTTCCTTGCATTTTTAACATAGAATTAAGATAATTATATTAAAATATATATATTAGGCTAAAAAATCAAATTTCATTATGAAAAAGCATTTCTTGGAAATAAAAATGAGCGATAAGGTTTTTAGATAAAATAAATTATGAGATTACCAAATCCAAGCTAATAAAACATTTGTTTTGTTTTAAAACAACACACAACTTCAACTTTTTCAACACACAACTCTGCTGCTTGCTTTTCTTTAATTAGTTGCAGGAAAAATTTAATTTCTTGATCAGAAATTCAAATTTAGCATGCTAGTTATTATCTAGTTATTTAGCGAAGTTATAAGAAATTGAGGCACAAAAAAATAAATTAATTAATTAATTAAAATAATAATAATTAATTATCTTCATTTCTGCAGTGTCAATTTTTCTTATTTTACTAACTTCTATTGTTAGGTCATACAAACCACAAATGAAGCAACTGTACTAAAACTCATTGCTTTTCATTTTTTAAGAACAAAAATATTCAATATATATGGCTAAAGTATGATTTTTGCTTTTTATAATTCTGAAACGTGTGAGTTAGTTCTGTAACATATTTGCTGTTTTTCAATGTTACCGCTCTGACTGTTACCGATCTGACAAACTGACAGTTATTTTTTTTATTTCCGAGTCGATCGCACTAAACCAAAATCAAACACGTGGTTTTTTCACTTGTAACAAAGGACTATACTTATATATAAAATAATTTTTAAAATAATAAAAACTGCGCATTTTAGAGCTTGTTACCGATCTGATGACTCAAATGACACACATTTTATAAAATCACTTAAAAAATCTTACCTACAATTTTAGATGCAGAAATGCAAATTTTTAATTACAATTCGATAAAACTTTCCACCAGGTACTCAGTATCACGTGGTATAGGTGCAGGAAATGATTTTGGGAGCCTAAACATAGATCGGAAGTTATTGTTACCACTCTGACGGCGGAACTTGGGACACGCTTATTTCGCATCAGCTAGAAAATCAGAAATCGATTAAAACAAAAATGAAGTAAAATATTAACAAAGGGGTAAAAATAAAATCGTTTTTTGTGCAAGTGCGTTTTTTTAGGAAGTTAGAAAGTGCGCATGACCTGTTTGCATGCTAAGCTTTGCTACTTGGGACACGTTACCGATCTGATTTTTGATGTATAAACACAATATTTTCTGATGAAAAAAAAAAATTTTTTTCTGATGTTATTAGATGAAATGAAAGAAAAACTTATCTTCTTTCTGGGGAAAATTATTTTTTTAACTAGTTATTGAAATACTGGTGAAAATTCACTTGGGACTCAAATTGGCACTTTTCTAAATATTAGCTCATGTATGTATGTATGTGGGTCGCATAACTCAAAAACTATATGCCGTAGAAGCTTCTAGCTTGGTATGTAGGCTCTGAGGATGGTCTAGTTGTGCACCTCCCCTTGTGGTTGCATTTGAATGTTCCCAAGGGGGTGTTTTACCCCTTTTTTGGGGTAAATCAGTGTTAATTTCAATGCATACTCAAGTGATATGAATTGGCGCGACCACTTGGCGATATGTCGCCAAGCTTTTGATCGCCAAGTGTTTGACGCCAACTTGGCGACAAATTTGGTGAAAAAATTATTTTTTTGAATTTGGGTTCAACTTGGCGCTATTGGCGATATTTTGCGAAAAATTTTCTGAATGATCTTAAAATCAGCAATATTTAGAAAATTAGCCATTGTAAAATATTTTTTGCATTGTTTCGTGGCAGATTAGGGGAGTAAATATTTGAATTGTTACCTTGCTCACTCAAAGCACTTTTTTAACACTTAAGGCAACTACTAAGAAATTTACACGTAAAAGGAAGTAGTGTAGGGTCCATACCAGATTTTTTACTAATATATGTCTGATGGTCCATGTAAACTGATGAAAGTAGTAGTAGCCGCTTTCAGCACCTTTTTTTGAAGGCACTCTTAATATTTAGGAAGGGGCCATTGCCCTTTTGCCTCTTCCCTCCATCTGTGTGCGATTGCCGGCTCTGCTACAAATTTTGCAAACAACTGAACGGTGCATAAAAAGTAGACATTTATGGACAATGGATCAAATTATTCTATTGTCCTTGCACACATCCTATTTTTCTAAAACTATGCTATGCTATTGAGAAAATGGAATTTTATTTATTTATTTTTTTTTTTTTGAATTTTTCAAAAAAAAAGAAGAAAGAAAGAATCAGAATATAAATTCAACTTAATGTAAGTTTTATTTTGCTTGATTGATAGAACTGTTTGCGTCCTGCAACCGCAAACAGTTGTTTTGGCCACCTGCATATGGTTTAGGAGCTGCACACTTGCTAGGATGGGCTCTGACTAGAACAAATCTGTAGACCTAGACTGTAGACCCCTAGACTACCCTATCAGCCATTAAAATGTCAGAGCAAGGAAAATACATATATAGTATTGTAACTAATGTTAGTTCTCCTAAGTCTTTCAAAATAATTTAATATGTCTTTGAAACTCCTGGAAAAGTACATCAATTTTATTTCTCATCAAATAAATAAATCATTAATTGTCTGAAAGACTAAAAGATTACTCTCTGGTTACCTATGTTTTTAAATCTCTACCTCCTTTTCTTTTAAAGCACTCTGTGCATTTTTACAACTGGTAGTTTTATTTTATTCAGTGTTGTATATATAGGTAAATTGGGGAGATGATTAAAAACTAACTACACTGAAAGCTGAGCAAGTGAGGATGGGTTGTCCTTTCTTCTCCTTCGCTCTTCTCCTTTATCTATTAATGTCCACAGTTTATCAAGCTACGAGCAATTTTTATTTTGATTGATCTTAATTTTCAAAAGAATGCATAACTTTCAGATTTTTGCTTGCCGATTTTTCCCTCACATTTTTACAATCGAAACTATCCCTAATAAGGCCTCAAAATGCAACATTTTTATCTATTTTTCAAAAAATTCCGAATTTCCTGAAATTAAAAATATTTTATTCACTACTTAAAGGAAGTCATCACATTTCTCGCCTACCCATCCCATACATAGTTAATGCAAAAAATCAACAAAGAGAAAGAAAGAAAATAAATTAAAAAAGACATTGAGAGCGTAAAAAAACGTGAGACTGCATCAGCTAAAAAAACACATTTGTGAAAAAATTGCACGTTATGCATCTGACAAAGTTCTCTGGACAACAAAAAGGGAAAGCCATACCTGCAAAAGATAAGGGGTTGTTAAGTATAATTCGGTCATGTGAGTGAGTTTTGAACCTCTACTTCTATGTTAAATATTTTTATGTGCATATGTGTGCATTTTTATTTAGCATATTAGCATTTATTTAGCATATTTTTATTTAGCATATTGTTCATTTTTATGTGCATTTTTATTTAGTAGATATACATATGTGTGTGTTTGTTTACTCATTGGACAAAGCCAGTCCACACCCCTTCCCCCTCTCCCTTCCAAAAAAAATTCCGAATACGGCCTTGCACATTGTGCAGAATGTTTAATTACAAATGCTCAATGTAGCCTTTTGCTTGACGAAAACATTAATCTGTTATCCAGTTCGTTCCACACATTTTCAAGTATCACACTGACAGTGGTTCGTTAAGCTGCTCAAATCCACTCTTGACGTTTTTAAGTGCTTTCGGCTCCATAGAAAGAAATCCCATAGCCTGTGAAAATAACTGGATTGCATTTTGATTATTTGTCGTGTAACCAAAGGCTCACACAATGAACATTTTTAACTGAAAAAAATTAGTATATTTCTCTTTTTACATGTATCACTTCTTATAATATGCACAGTAGTTTTGAAAACATGATTTTTGAAAATTAAGGCCATCATTTGTGCTCATCCTATGTATAAAATTGCATGATGAATTAGTTTTTCTCCTTTCAACACACTGCTGTCAAAATGCTATAAATATACTGTCAACCACACTTAATCGAGTAATGGATAAACGAATACCCCGCTTATACGAATAAAATATCTCGGACAGTACTACCATCTGTGACATGTAATGTGTGTTGTGTACTACAGTACATAAATTTACAATGTATAGTTTTTAAACCTGTTACAGTAATATTTTTCTGAAATATTGAATCCTAAAAAATTCTGAATTTTCTTAGAATCGTTAAAGAAAGGGTTGTGAAAGGTGAAGACTGCTTGGAAATTTTGTGGGAGTTAAAAGGTATGGAAATTTATTGTATATCACATGTTTTTGGCTTTAGATGTAATCAATGTTAGTACTTTTTATGTTTTAGTATAGTTAAAAAATTTTTATTTTCTTATAAACTTTTCTTTAGATATTGAAAGTAATACTGATCTTTCATCTGAAAACTTGTGTACTGTGGAACATTTGAAACTATTTGCTAAAGCTTATCCAAACATTACAAATGCCTTTTTTGCTGCTAAAACTGGTGAGTACTTATAATAAATTTGCCAATTTTATTTTAAAAATTAATTTAAATATAAAAAAAATACCTAAAAATGAGTAATTTTTCACAATGCCGAACTCGTGATAGAAGTCTGAACTACTGTCTTACAATTTTCACAACATTTTTTCTACTTACAATTTTTGTATTTTCTTAATTTTATACTCATTGGAGAAGCAATTCCCAGCCATTATTTAGTAACTTGTATGAATTATTCTAAAAACAAACCACTAGAGAAATTAATTTGATTCTCGAACCACTCTGAAAATAAACCACTCGAGAGGCTCATCACTTTTTGAAATTATTCAAAAGGTTTACTCGACTGCTAGTGATCAATAGCTTATGCAAATCTTTTGATCATGCCCATCACTGTTGATCACAAGAGCTTTTTATATTTTCAAAAATATATTGGTAAATATTTAGAAAACTTGAATTGGAATTTTTATAACATTTTTTTTCTTTGTTTTTCCTTGTTCTTTACAGTTCATTCATTGAAAACTCTTAATATTTTGCTATTTTCAGAAGAAAAAGAGGCTAAAACAAAACTTAAAGCTGAGCAGCAACAAAAAAGAAAACGGGCAGTGAAAGATCAGAAAGATACCAGAAAGGTAATGCAAGAAACTCCAGTTGTGCCTAGTAACAATTTTAAATCACATGTTATTAATTCTCCCCCTCTCATACTAAATTCTCCTTCATCAGAATCGTTTGACAGTTTTACGAATATTCCTCTTGCTGCTAGAGTTATTGCATTGTCTGAAAATCTATATCAAAGGCATATAAAAGAATTAAAAGTAAACGAAGAGAGTACTGAAAATCCAAACAAAATATGTGTTGAATCTTCTAAAATAGAGGAAACAAACTTCCCTCTTACAAGGAAAGATGTTTCGAAAGGAGATGATTCCTTTTCAGTGACAATACCTTATAGTTGTGTTGATACAGATTCATTCCAAAATAATATTCATGTTCGATTCAGTGACTCTGATGACAGCTTTAACGTATTCCTTAGTCAAAATAAAGAGTTGTTCCTCTCTGGCAATAAAAGAAATCTTGGTTCTTCCCCTCTCGTCCTTAAGTCTCCTTCATCAGACTCATTTGACAGTTTCACAAATATTCCTCTTTCTGTCAGAGTTATTGCATTATCAGAAAAAATATCTCAAAAGCATATAAAAGATTTGAACATTAACCAAACAATTATGGAAAATCCAGGTGAAATATGTGTAGAGTCTTCTAAAATAGAACAAATGAAATTTCCTATCACAAAGAAAGATGTCTCAAAAGGTGACGATTCCTTTTCAAAGACAGAACCACATAGTTGTGTTGATACAGATTCATTCCAAACTAATTCACATTTTTGCTTCAGTGACTCTGATGATAGTTTTAACGTATTCCTTAGTCAAAATAAAGAGTTGTTCCTCTCTGGTAGTAAAAGAAATCTTAGTTGCCAACGATTCAACGATATGCCTGAAAGAATACTTTCAACAAGGACAATGAACTTAAAACTTCATGATTCAGAAAACATTTCCAGTAATTTTAGTTGTAAAAGTGAGCAAAAATTGCTTTCAGGAGTTAATTTTGTGAATAAAAAGGATTATAAAAATAAACGAGGAGTTAATGCTTCTGATGGCAGTTCATTGTGTCACAGTGTGTGTGGTAAACAAATTATCAGTGATAAAAATCTGGATTTCAATAATCAATGCATAAAAACTGACTTATTATCTTTAAAAGTAAACACTCATGCATCAAATGAAGAATCTACAAAGGAAGAAGTATTTTGTCAATGTAAAAAAACTAATGAGAGCAGTATCGACAATTTGATGTTACAAATCCAAGAGCCATACCTAATTGATAAACCAAGTTCTGTCCTTGTTAATGATGGGAGCTTATATCAGAATCAGTTTTCTCCTGAAATGTCGGACTTACAGTGTAGGATATCTAAAATGCAAATTGGTGATAATGTTTTAGCTGTTGATAATCTCGTACCTAAGCCTTGTGATAAATCGTATGTGAGTCCTGAACAGTTGTATGTTTTAAACCGACCAAATATCTTTTGCAAAACTCCAGGATCTTTTATTAGTAGTACACCAAACATAAGACTAAAAAGATTGAAGTCAAAAGACGTTTCCATGTGCTTTGAAAAATCCAAATTATCGGACACTCCAAAATTTGCATTATATTCACCCGTAATTTTTGATTCAAGCAATGATAGCTCATTGAGTAAAGTGACATCACCAGTACAAATGATTTGAACAGTGTGTTCTATATATACAATTTTTAAACTATACATATTGTTGCAAATAGTTTTTAAAATGTTTATACCAATGTTTAGTACCAATAAAATAGCATTAAAATATATTCATACTCAATGATGTAATATATATACCGTAAAGCCTCATTAATGCAGACTAAGAGGAGATCCAGTACATCTGAATTAATGAAGACACAGATTGAACAAAATAGCCTATAAACTGAGCTAAAGTACATAAACTACTGTAAGTAAAAATTCTATTTTGGACACAAAGAGAATGCAAGACAAAACTGCATTAGAGAAAATAACAAAAACACATTAACTTTCAGAGTCAAAAAAATAACTTTTGATGCTTAAAAATGGGGAGGGGGGGCACATTCCACGAAATTGTGATAACTTTGATTACAGGAGGTGGCTATATGAAGATATATTTAAAAATATTTTATTTAAGTATGCTGATCACATAAGTGCAATTATGAGCGTAAAATAATTGCAATTGATGAAACTCTAGAAAATAACAGACACTTTACTTGGACTTTTTTTTAGGCATTCTCTGTCAGAAAAGTGCTTTTTTTTCCTGCTGTAAAGTTTTTCTGACAACATGCCTTAATCTCATATCAATCTTTTTAGGTGGCTCTTTTACTCATTATTTGTCTCCCAAATAATAATAATAAAGTTCTAATGCAAGGTTTGGTTTGTATTAGCAACACCCACTTCTAAACAACTAAACGTTCTCCTTATTTCCGTAAATACTTTTCTTCAAATAGATCCTTCAGTATATTAAGATATGAAACAATCAAAGCAGTAAAATCATTTCCTTTCACATTTCCTTTAAAGTATGTTGGCAGTTCATTTTCATTCATTACCAGCCGGGTCATAAAATTTGCACTGTTTTAATTTTGCATTAAAAAGAAAACTTTACATTATCCTATAGTTTCTTTGACCTGGGTAATTCGAATTACCTTACTGATTATTACATTATGCAAACAAGCTTTAAAATCTTTCTCTGAAGATTATGGCTTCAAAAACTTTTTACTGATTTCTTTCAGCTTCTTTTCTTTCAAATGTACATATTGTTCATGAGATTACAAACAAAAGCCAGAAAAGCATATTTTTGCCTAACCCTCAACATAAAATTTCCAAAGATTTATTTCATCTACTTTTTTACTTATATTAGTTTCATTTTCTTGTTTGCTGTGTTTAAAACAAATTTCTTACATTCTTTACACCAAAATGATTTTCATACATGGAAGTTTTTCTGTCTAATGACGTCAAAATGGTTATTTTTATTGGTTTAAAAACAAAATCAAGCTGTTTATTGATAAAATTGCAGTATTTTTAGATTATCTCAGCAAAATATTAGAACTAAGCAAATAAAAAAAAAGTTGGTCAAATGAAAGTAGCCATAAAACATTGCTTGTGATTCTCACTTAAGGGAATTGTAGGATTTTATTTAGTTTCATTTGTATTTGTAATCTATATTATCCCTCTGAGAAATATAATGAATTAAAATATTAACTTACTTTTAGAGAACAGTATCAACTCAAGATTTTGGAAATAATATTAATCTGAATGATAATCACTGTAAATATGGTCTTGAAGCATTGTATTGCTTAAGAAGCCGAGTTATTTATGTTCGTAGTGCCTTATAATAAAATTATATAGTTTCTTATGCTCTTCTTTTGACAACAATTTTTAAAACATTCATCCAGTTTAGTGAAAAAGTACATCACACCTTATATTACAGCTGATATAGTTGACATAATTAACTATTGAACAGCAAGAGTATTTTGAAACTTTATTTTTACAAGAGTAGCATTATATTTCAGATTGTAATCTCCCCCCTCAAATTCTTTTTTTTTTTTTTTTTTTTTTCTGCTCGAGTGAAAAATTTTAAGACAAAAGTTGTGATATGCACTTAAAATAAATGCATACAATATGCTTCTTTAAAATTTTTGAGTAACCACTTTGATAAAATTGGAGTTAAATCAATCTTCTGTGAATTTTATAGTTTACAATTTGTCAAGAAAATGTTCAACAATTTGTTTTATTTTCCAAAACGACGCATTTTATTATGTAATCTAATTTAAGCTACAATATAAACTTTTACTTTAAATTATCCTCTAAAACAAATAGTCTACTTTGTTCTGATACATGAAACAGTTTATTTGATGTTAAATGCAAAATGTCATTTATCTTGCATATTTGTTTTTATTTGTTAATATTGGCTTTAAATAAAGCATTTATTTTTTTGTAAGACTTGTTGCATGTTTATTTGAATATAAGTTATTGGTAAAAAAGCTCTGCATGATTTGTGCAAAGGTTTGCATGCAAACAAAAAGCTGTTGATAGACCTCTTTTGATTAAGCAATGCATGAAAAACATATGCTGATAATTTGTGAAGGGAAATAGCTGCTTTTCTTTTCAGTTTTTGCCAATAGATATGTTTTGCTGCATTACCCCCCCCCCCATGCAAGTATTTCAACTAAGCAATCTGTGCAATAAAACTGAGACAAGCATTTTTCTCACAAACCATTTTTAACTAGTGTGCAGTTAGATTATCACATTACTATTACAAAAACAATCTAAGAATCTAAGACTACTTCACTTTATACTCTCTAGATGGCAGAAATCATTTTTTTTTTTTTTTTTTTTTTAGAAAATTTTTATTTTAACTCCTACAATAGCAACAATGGATTTTTCTCCATGTAACACTATATTTTGTTGTCCATTATTGTGCTAAAGAGTGGTGGTCTTTGGGGACAAAAGGGTCTACCTACCACTCAAGGCATGAAAACTTTTCCATTTACCCGACAGTGGTTTGCCTATTTTGAGCTTTCATTTTGAATTCTTATATAAATGATGTGAACAAACCATTTTTCAAATTCTCTCTTGTATAAAGAGGCCTGGTAAGACAACATACACAAGAAGGGGGAGGGAGTAAGGTCAATAAGTTCAATAAAACCTACACTATCCTCTGGGTAAATGTTTATAGCTGACTGCATTAAAAACCAGCTACTTAAGGGGGGAAACAATTGCTCTTGTCTGGCTCATGATTCGTTATGTTAACTGCCTTAATAACTTAGTCTTTCCTAAGAAACCGTAAATTGGATCCATAGTGCTAGATATTAATGTCTAAGTAAAAAGAAACTAAGTACTAGAAACAGAATATGGGAAATTAGTATTTTTTTATTTTTTATTTAAAGTTAACATAAGTCCTTTAATTAAACACATTTACAAAATTATTTCATTTAGAAATTAAGTTGAACATAAATTGCTTGCAATATTTGACATTTTCGTAATTTCATCCTTCTTCCCACTCCTTTGTGTGATTCATGTATAAGAAATAATGGTTTGAGGCCAAGCTTATTGTACTAATTTGTTTATAGATGACAGATTATTTTAATCCAGTGCGTCAGAGCTCCGTTCAAGAAGTGGCATCATCCAGTACACCATTATCAAATCCAAAAACATCGACTGGTTTTTATGAAAGCAATTATGAGTGCCATGGAAAAAAATTATGTGTAGAGGCTCTACAGACTTAAATATTTTGTTATGCATGAACGTTGTACTACATACTATTGTCTGCATACAAATCGTTATTTTTTATACATTCATCTTTTTTTTTACATTTATTGATTACATTTTAAACTTTTTTATCGTACAATTTTAATTCTATAACCTGAAAAATACAATTGTATATCACCAATTTAAATTTTTATAATAAAAATTTTATTCTTTTAATTGTAATTAGTTAAATCTCCTTTAAGATGTTTTTAAATAAAAACTTTCATTATGCCATGATTGATTGTCATCAACATGTTGCTTTCAAGTTTTAAATTTTAGTGATAAAAAATCATTTTAAATTTAATACTTATATCATTTGACAAAGTTGAAAATATTTTATCACATGACTGGTTCATGCATTCGACATTACTTAAAAACTTATAAGTTAATCAATAAAAATATTTTTAAAAACACATGCTTATATGTCCATAATTTTCTGAAACTTCTGCAAGTTATAATTTCAGATACAGTAGAACCTACTTAAGATTTCGGATTGAATGTGAAAAATTGAGTCTTTTTTTGTTACTATGTCATAAAAGTAATCACTTTCATTCATTTAGAGAACAATCAACATCAAAAAATAATTGCACAAATGAAAAATGTAAGACACGTAGTATACCAAATTGTTCTTTGGGAAAGTTAGCCGGCGAGTGCGTCTATCAAAAGAAATAGGCACTGGTCTCATTGCCTTTTTCTAGGATGTGTAAAGAAAAAATCAAGGAATTCTAATAAGCAGAATGATTTCAGAATCGAATAGAAAATCATAGGAATCGATGGAAATTTATAAGAAAATCTTTTCTGCAATTGATGCTACACAACACCCTGATGATAGAGCTTTGGGAAGTGTGACATGGTAGCTGGACCGCAGACAGAAATGATAGTGACTTCTAAGAAAAGGCGACTTGCCGCTCTCATTCTGGTTTTGACAAATGAATATCGAGCAGTTTAGGAAAGTTTTAAAGATTAATAAGACAAAATTACTAATAATGATACCTTAATACTGGTTGTGCTCTTCCCTGGGAATATTAAAATAGAAGCAGTAAAAGACAAGAGTTGAAAAGAAGTGATTGTACCAGCTTGGAAGAATGAATTTCAACACTGACTTGTACTTGTGTTGCAAAACAAAATTTTAAACAGTTTTTAGAAACTGAAATATACAGATGGCGAAAGATACATTACATGAAATGTTTCATGGGGAAAATTAATTAAAACTAAACTTTTAAAGCTCAGACAGTAAACTTCTGATAGTCTTTTTTTTTTTTTTTTTTCACTTTTCAATAAACATTATCAAGTATAAATTTGCAAGTTATTTTTATGCATTAAACTGTTAGCATTATGCTTAAACTTGACAAACAGGATTCAATAAGCATTTTCTGATGTCCCCAAGCTTCTTGTTGTTTGATGGGGCTTACTGCATATTTAAAAATACTCTATATACATACATCAGTGTCGCTCTTATCCACTGAAGATTTCTTGATGTATTTTGAAAAATTTAATATTTAAATAGAAATACTGAAAGGTTCTTTAAGGTTTTAAAAATGTTTTCATAAATAGCTTTAAACTGATAATATTTTACTGTTACCTTTCAGAATAACTTTTTAAATTTTTTTATCAAAACTGTTATAAAAATTTCACATGCATTTCCTCCTTATTCATGCTATTAGAACTTTTTTTTTCAATTGTTTTGACAACCTGATTTCAAATAATAATTGAGAAAAAAAGCTTTATCCTAAATTTCAAAACATAATGTAAAAAGAAGTGTTGCTTCGCCGTCTTTATACTATGCTGCAGTTCTATTTATTAGTTTAAAATACAACCAAACTAATGTTATGTTAAACCAAGCTCATATTGTATTTACTAGTAGTAACATTCAAAAGTGCAATCAATAGCAATAAGCTAATTGTTCATCAAATAATAAACTTTTACAAATAAAATATGAAAAGAAGCACTCACAACTATTTATCCAGTTATGTGTATCTTTAGAAAATAATTTCTCTTAATCTCATGTTCGAAAGCTATCTTTGGTTTTTTGATATTTCGGTTTAAAAAATGACTGAGAGACACTTATTTGTATAAATGAATAACTTTGTCTTGAATGAATAATAGCATTGTAAAAGTTTCATGAAAATATTTATATACAAAATTTACAATTCCTAGCTCCAATTCCTAGCAATACTATAATTTTTTAACACCTTTTGAGCGCCAATCTAACAGATCATCTTCTGCAAGTTCATCGTCAGTATTATCCGAATTATCCTCATCTTCATTTTTTGAAGGTGCTTTTGATTTCACTTCATCAGCTAAAGATTGTAAGTTTTTTACTCTTTCCCACTGGAGTCTGAAATCAAGCAGAAATAGCAAAAACAACATGTTAGTTTACATAACTTTTCAATACTCCATACTAATCAGTTAAGCAAATTAGTTGAAAATGCTTAAAAGAACTATAATAAAGCCCAAACAAATAATTAAAAGACATAAAGTTTTCTTAAATAAGTATAGTATAAGTTTTTTGAGGAAAAAAAATAATTAATTCAAAACAAAATATTAAATTCAATTATGAAATTTATATATTTCTATTTTATTGAATATCAACTGGAATAAATGAAAAATAATTGAGAAAATTCTTACATCTGTTCATCAATATTCGTAATATCTCTTTCTAATGTGCTTTCTTCTAAATCTTCTTCCATTATTGTTTTAGAGACCTTTGATTAAAGTATAGAAAAGATATATAAAATAATCAAAAAAACTTAAAAGGTAGAAATGCAGAAACCTGTATAAAATATATATAAAATAGGATGCATGTACTTCTGTATACGAGGCACGTTCAAAAAGTAAGGGCCGTTTGGTCCCAGAAAAAAATATACTCATAAGAATAAAAAATTAATGTCATATTTAGTTAGGTACAAACTTACTTTAATTCTCTACATAATCGCCGTTCACTTCTAAGAATTTTTTGTACCGCTGCCTCTGCTTCTTTAACCCCTCTGCGTAGAAACTTGCCACCTGAGAGTTGAACCCAGTTGACAAGCGTTTTCAAAGCCCTCGTCGGTTTCAAAACGTTGTCTACCTAGCTGCTGTTTAAAATGTAAGAGGAAATAGTCACTAGGTGCAAGATCGGGACTGTACGGTGGGTGGTCAAAAAGTTCTCTACGAAAATCTTAAATTTCCTCCTTGATTTTGGCAGAAGTGTGAGGATGCGCGTTATCGGGGAGGAAGATTATGCCTGATGACAATTTCCCACGTCATTTGTTTTGGACTGCACGCCTTAATTTGTCGACGAATCACAGAAGACAATTCACAGTTGGCGGGATCAACGATTTTCGTGGCCATTGTTCTTTGCATTCACGCACAACAATACGACTTCAGAAATGAAATAAATGAATCTGTAGCTTCACAATGAGTCAGTTAATGGCCCAGCAGTAGTAAAACTGTGCTTCGAAGCGCCATTATTTAAATACAAGCAAACGGCCCTTACTTTTTGAACGCGCCTCGTATATGACGGCAGTTATGCATCTTAAATCTACTTATTTAGCAACTGACTATTATTTTTTAATTTAAAAAAACAACTCTATGATTTATATTGTAAAAATTTTTTCTTGGACTTGGAATTTTGTGAAGGGTCTGCTTCTAGCGTTTTTAATTTTGTGATGGTTCCATGTTTACAGTTCAAGATGAACTTCTTACTATTAAAAGTGAAATAAGATAATCTAACATAAAATTTAGCTTTGATCCTAAAATATTGACATGCGAGTCCTTATTGAAACAGAGCTAAAATATATTAAAGTCTTGCTTCAGAATGATTAAAAAAATAATATAAGCAATGTTATTCCCTAATTTCAGAGTGTACAATAGGTATAAAAAAGAGCACATAAAAATAAAGTTAAAAAACATTAAAACACTAAAGTGCATCAAATGATGAGAAGAACATTTTAAAATGCAAAGCTAAGTATATGAGTATATAGAATAACAACTGTAAAAAACAGCACTTCTAACCTCAATAAAGTTTAATGCTCTTCTAGGCTACTGAAATAACAATAACTAAATAAAACGTAAAAAAAGAACAAAAATGTAGTTACTCCTCATTACAGCACTCATTTGAATGGATCATACTTTCTTTGTCCCTTCAAATATTAAAGGTACATAAAAGATTTTGTTTTGACTGCTTTAAATTTGAGCTTGCGGTAACAATATTGTGCTTTCAGCAAAAGCATTATAGTGAATGAACAAAATGGATGTTTTCTAATAGTTTGAATTTTCAATAAGTGCAGCTTTAAATTCTATTAATGCTAAAACCAATTGAAATATTTATATATCTTTTGTTGGAACAGTAAATCACACTTACAATTTTTAATACCATAAATTAGTCATTGTATGATAAAGAAAAGTACTTTAGCATGTATGGACTAATTTATGATATTACTGTAAAGCATTTCTGTTTGGTTACTTTTTTTTTACTATAAAACGACCCCCACCCCCCTTCCCAATAAAGTACAACTTCAAATATTAAATGAATCATTATTTACAAAAAGATAACACTAGCTAGTATAAACTATGACTAGTACAAGGTGTACAAAATATGCAATATATATTACATTGGTTTCTTCTGCTATAGTCTTTTGGAATTTTTCCCATTCCTCTTCAATGGGATCTTTGTATTCAACATGTCTGGCCTATAACAGAAGCAACTGTATTAACATAATTTATAAGATAAAGTGAAATTAATTATTTACAAATTTCAAGCACTGGACAATGCAACAAGTTTAACAAAGTCACTGGAATATAAGCCATATGCCCTTTGAGGATCAATAGCAAAAGATTGTCACTAAAAATACACTATGGAATCAACATACAATATAAATTTTAAAATGTACATTTAAGTATTTAAGTCCAAAGATAGACATATTTCTTTTACTTCTTTTACTTTTAATGGATAAAATTTTAATGCTGTTTATTTTCATGTGTTCCATAAATATTCTAAAGGTTATAAAAAAAGTTTGTGAACAAGTTTAAAAATTATTTATTTAAAACAACAACTATTCCTCAAAATGAAATATGTTCTTATTAATCATTTTTTGGCATCGATCAGCAAGTTTCCGGATCTGGCTAAACTACGTTCAGAAGGCTTCAAATCAAAGAACTCTTGACACTTCTTCAACTTTTATATGTCAATAACTGAACAAATATCTATTTTAAACTTTTATACATTCTTTCGGTTTGAAAATCTTTGCAAAATCTCTTGTCAATGAAGATTTAAATAAAAATATCAATAAAATCTTAACTCAGATATTATTAAACCAAAACCTACCTTGGCATCTAAAACTGGGTCATCAAAAAAGCCTTCTGGCAAGATTTCTCCATTAGTTGCTGATGCTGTAGAACTTGATTTGTTTTCATGTGATACTTCTTTGATTGGTAACACAGTTGAACTTGAAGGATCATCAAAAAAATCTAGAAATGTTGGGACCAGTTTTTAAACAAACCACATGTTTCATAAAACAAGTGCCAAAATTAATATGACTTGTTCAGAAATACTTCACTTTTATGCAAGAAAATAATTTTATCGTTAAAAAAAAACTAAAAACAGTTACCTAATCTCAAATTTTATCCATTGTGAGCCTCTGATAGATATCAGAAAATTATCATGAAAGAAGAAACTTTTACAGACAAATGATTGCAAAAAAGAGAAGAAAAAAACACAGTAGTTTCCCGTAATAGGCTCACCAAACAATAAAATTTCCAGTAAAATTTATTTTGATACAAATATCTACAGTACTTGTTAATTAAGAATTAAAACTTAGCTCCTCAATACATAATTTTTTCTTCAAATACCACAAGAAACAAAAGCAAGGTGACAACAAATACATGTTTTCTGCATATAGAAAAAATTAAAAATCAATGATGTATTGCTTTCCTAAGTTTTATCGATTTTATATACAACTTATAGATCCCTTTAGAGCTTAAAAATATACCTTTAGGTAGAACATTCTGCTCAACAGACTCTTTAACGTCTGTTGTTGAACTTGGTTCGAGGTTGTCTTTAATTTCATCTTCCGATGAAGATGAATACCCTTCAAGAAGAGCTGCACTTCCTCTAGCATTTACCACCCTAAATTTAAGATCAGACCATCAAAAGTCGCAAAAGCAAATGCCTTTTAAATCATGGGGGAAAACAAAGTAAAATACAAAGAACTAAAGATCACCCAAAATTTATCAAGATTAAATGTTTCAAATGGTTCACAGAAATACATAATACAGAAAAAATATTTCAATTTGTATCAATGTATACATCAAATAAAAATAAATCTGATGAAGTAGAAGTATATCAAGGTCTCCAACACTATTATATGCCACGGAAAGAACTGAACAATGAAGAAAACAATAAATGAAACAAGAGAGACATATAGAAACTTGAAAGAAAGTGAAAAGTCGGCTGTAAACAGGCAATGTATTTATTGGACTGGTTTTCTGCGATCCTCATTAGCTCTTCTCCCGTTTGGCTGGCAAGTATAGGAGTTCCAATACCTGCCAGCTAAACAGTTACTTGATAGTACAAGGCACAGTAGTAAGACAGTAAGAGGTTAAACATATTAAACTGAATATTGTGAAATAAAAAAGTCTATTAAAAATGTATATTGTAGGTATATCAGTGATACCAAAGATGCTCCACTTGCACCAATGTACGCCGCCGAATAACACCTGCTCCAAATTTTTGTTCATTTAAATTTGGAAAAAAAAAAAAGAGATTTTACTTTTTAAAAAGATGGCCACATTTAAAGCCTGTGCGTCACCAGTGAAAATTGTGGGAATGACTTAATTTTCTTTTAGTGTTAGTTTTAGATCAGATGAAAAAAAAAATGAAGGGGTAAGACTTAAGAAAAAACAAAGTTGAAAAATAAGGACCACCCTAATGTAGATACATAAGCAAAAAAAATATTAATACTTACTCTTTCTTCTTGACTGGATCATCATCACCTATAAAATTATTTATAAAAGTCAAAAACAGTAGCCCAAATTTATCACTTTATTTTGCGTTTTCAGTGGAATTTCAAAGTTGTAATACAATATAAGAGACACAATATTAATATAAAAACATACATTTAAAACATTAACTTAACTAAATGCTAGTTTGCATACATAGTTTTAAATTAAACCCACAGCATCAAATGAACAATTAGGAATGATATCATAGACAATTATCATGGACCGCACCATGTGGGCAGTATATTTTGTTCAGGGATAAATCCTATTTAGTCCAGTCAAATTATACATTAAAATCGCTAATCGCGATGTAGTTCTGAATTTTTAATATGTTGTTTGGGTCCCTTAGGGTAGTGTAAATTTAAGTTTGCACCTTTCTAAAACCTGTGCTCGCTACAAAACTCGCGAAAAACTGCGAAATTCTCGGACATTTTTTAGTTTTTCCTTTATAACTCCTAAACTATGCAACTTTTAATTATATGTGTGAATACCCATTATAAAGAACACTAAATTTGCAACGATTTAGGCTCAAGTCAGGCTATGTAGGACCAATAATTTAGGAGATATCGTACTTCGAAACAAAATTATTTTATTTTATTCTTTTTAGTGTAAGTGTACTTACGAAATAAGGTAATGTTTCCATTACGGAACTACACCTAATTTTCTTAAGTAAATGCTCCATAAAATAAACAAAAAAAAAGGAAGAAACTATCAACGCGTCTAAAATTATAAACGATTGACACTAAAAAATAATCTTTGTTATTCTCTGGTATTTATTTGTGTACTAGCTTAATCAAAGCCATTTAAATATCAACGGTTTGTCAACTAATTTATATTTCAAAGCAATTCTAGTTTCTCGTTGTTCATAAGATTTTAACACATACTACGTACGTTACCGCTAATAAGTTTCATGTTAGATTTAGTTAAGCCTTGGTTCAAATTTTTCATCATGATTACTATTAATATTGCTGTTGCGAATCAAAAAATTTTTGCAACAATGGTTTGAAAATTTAATCATTTAATGGGGAAATGGCATGAAATTTACTGTTTTCCATAATAACTTTTTTTATAGTGAACAAATATCGTCATATGAGTACATGGTACCTAAGTTACACCATCTCCTATCGATTTAAAAAAAATCGTCCAAATCGGTTCAGTAGATCAGATGTTATGTACGAACAAACAAAAAAAAAGTATACACTTTGAATTGATAACCTCCTCCTTTGTTGAAGTCGGTTAAAAATGGAGGGGTTTTTTTTTGCGAAAAGTGAAAAAATTATACTTTGATCATATTTCGGACCAAATATCGACATAAATTCCTATTCTACGAGACAAAAAATGGACATGTTATTACAGTACATTTAATCAGCTTTCATTCAATCCCAAACAATAGTCTGTTGGTTCTTCAAGATTTCATTTACAATAGCGAAAATTAAATATTTAAAATTTTGAGAAATGAGCAAAATCGTTTCCAAATAAGAATAGGGGGGCAGTGGACAATTAAAAAAAAAAATGCACAGAATGGAAAAAAAGGGTAACATTATAGTAAAATGTTAATTTAAAAATTAAAAAAAAAGCTTTACAGGTCATTTTCACTCATTTTTTCGCTATTTTTATGATGGTTCTTGTTGGTTGTAGTCCTGACTTTTTTCAGATTTTGCCCTATCACTCCTGAACTATGCAACTATTGATGATACGTGTGCATACCCATTTTGAAGAACACTAAATTTGCAACAATTTAAGCTCAAGTGGTGTTCTGTTGGACGAATAGTTTAGGAGATATCATACTTCAACAATTTGTCAATTTTTGTGAAAAATGAAAAAAATATGCTTTGATCATATTTTGAACCAAATATCGACATAAATACTCATTCTACAAGACAAAAGATAGACATTTAATTACAGGACATCTAATCAGCTTTCGTTTAAGCCTAAAAAGAACTTTGTAGGTTCAACACTTTATTTACAATTGAGAAAAAAACAAATTTTCGGAAATTGAAATTTTTTTTGAGAACTGAGAAAAATTGTTTTCTAATAAGAATAGGAGAGCACTGGACAAGAGAAAAATGCAGAGTTGTATAAAAAGTTCAACACTGCATTAAAATATTATTTTCATAATTAAAAAAACCTTACAGGTTAATTTAGCTCAATGTTTTCCTTTTTTTTCTCTTTTGTGGGTCTTTATTAGCTGTGGTCTTATCGTGAAGCTGCAGAAAAAGAAGGTTCTGTCTTGTTCTGTCGCAAAATGTTTGTGTATTTTCTTCATCTTCGAGAACTGGAGTGGCAAGGAAGTTGTAACAACTCTTCCGAATTTAAACGAACATCTTGAGACAGAACAAAGATAATCTTCCTTTTCTGCAGCTTCGCAATAAGACCACAGCTAATAAAGACCCACAAAATAAAAACGTTGAGCTAAATAAACTGTAAGGTTTTCTTTAATTATGAAAATAATATTTTAATACAATGTTACCCTTTTTATATTGGTCCTACAGCGCCTGACTTGAGCTTAAATTGTTGCAAATTTAGTGTTTTTTAAAATGGGTATTCACATGTATAATCAAAAGTTGCATAGTTTAGGAGTTATAAAGGAAAAACTAAAAAACGTCCGAGAACTTCGCAGTTTTTCACGAGTTTCACAGCGAGCAGAGGTTTTAGAAAGGTGCAAACTTGGATTTACACTACCCTACGGGACCCAAACAACATATAAAAAATTCAGAACTACATCGCGATTTGCGATTTTAGCTCTTTTTTTTCGCATAGATTGACTGGACTAATTTCCTTTTTGGATTAAATAACTATTGTGTGAACGGACCAGAATAGCAGTCCTTATAAGCCAAAATTTCACAGAATATGCATGCAAATGTTGTGATTGGACGTGACTAATCTCTTGTGAAAGTAAAATTCTTCTTTCTTTTTCAGTCTTTTGCAGTCTTTATACAACAAGCATTAGGTTACCGAAAAAAGAAAAAAACACAAAATATAAAACATGATATACTTAAAAGAATTTGTGTACAAAATTACCAGTTTTGGATCAGCTTAAAATTTTTAGTGTGCTGCAAATATGGTTTCTTGGTCAGAAAGCTTAGCAGACCTTAGACCTTTCACCAATCGAACACATCTGGTATATATTAGACAGACTAAATTCAGATTTTTTAAACTGACAAATCTGGGGAGAGAGTTAATGAATGCTTGGCTGATCGTTCACAGGCTTACACTAAAAACTGCTTACTAAGATACATAAAAGCAGGAAAAAATGTCCTCGACAAAATATTATATTGTCTATATTTGTAATAAATTAATAGTTCAAATTAAAAATACCAAATTTAACAATAAACGGTTGCATTGGTTCTTCACGTTCAAGGAACAACTTTGATGGAAAAATGATTACACATAAAAAATCATGCTTCAAAGTAATACTGCGATAAAAAAAACCAACCGATTACACTACTGATAAATTTCACTATGCACAAGAGCAAATAATTTGACATTCAGATTTATAAGTTTTCAAGGTTTTGTTGAAATTTTCAATTTAGTTTCGGTACACATTCAACTTAATTATAACCATGACTGTGAAACATAAGAGTGGATTTCAAAAACAAATTACCCATGAATAAGAATAGAGCACATATAACTTTTAAACAAAGCTTTTTTTGTTTTGGTTCAAATTTTTAAGTAACACACAGTTGCGTCTCAATAACTCAAAGTCCCAAGGGACCGGTTAAAAGCTTCAAGTTACTGGTAGTTCGAGTTATAGGGAGTTCCCACAACCTTCTCAAAAGTTAAGGGACCCAATGAAAACTTCGAGATAAACAAATATTTCAGTTATAAGGCTTTAAGTAATCAAGACTCCATGGCATATGTTTTTTGTTACTGTTGAATACCTAATTAAATTCAACAAACGCTTTTGTAGGTTTCAAATGTGTTTTTAAATTCAAAAGGTTAAAGGAATAGAAGAGATGGTCTGCAGAAAAATTTGATAAATCCTCAGGGTTTTGCTCATCAACATTTACAAAAATTTCCTTAGTTAAAAACATAATAATAATAAATAGGACATTTAGTACATGAATAGTGAGATTTTTTGCATCATTTTGCAAAATATTTTCAGTGAATTTGTCATTGTCTGTGAATTAAAAGTTTTTAAATTTATTTTTTTTTTACAAAAAAAAAAAAGAAAAGGAATAAAGCCTCACTAGTTTACCAAAGTTTTTCTAAAACTCTTGCCTGTCCACAGGTCAAAAAAGGTAGAAAAAACCTGTTCAATGCAATACATTGTATGGCAGCACTTTTTAAAACTAGCTGTCATGGCCGTCACGAAACTTTCTTCTATATCTAACTTATGAATTCCGGTTACAAAATCAAATACTCGCCCGAATAGTTGGAGACAGCTCCAATTTAACAATTATTGTAATACCCCTGCAAATGCAGAAACAATGAGCGAAATTGAAAATCATTGCAAAAGCCTTGTTTAGATTAATTGCAAACATTTTATTTGTTAGTAAAAAGAAATTGGAACAGTTAAAAATTTCAAATCATTGAAAGTTTTCAGATGTTTTGATAATTAAATAGTGTAAAAGCAATTTTTTAAAGGAATTTATTTTTTGCATTGTTGACTAAGCGCAAAAATCACCCCACCCTCCCCCTGGGGCGATTGGCGCCAAAATTTAATTGATGCTTGCTTCTATATTGGGTTAGGGTTATTCCAAATTTCATTCAAATTGCAGCAATATTTCTTAAGATATAGCAGGTGCAATGATTAATTAAGCGCTTTTAATTGCATGACCCCCTTTAAGCAATTGACACAAAAATTGAATCAGCTCGTGTACTCTTTAACATCTACTCGAGTACCAATTTTTGTTCGATTTCGTTCATTATTTCTCGAGATATAGCAGTTACATTAAATAAGAAGAAAGCTCAATTGCTCCACCCCCCTGTGAGATATTGACACACAAATTGAATCAGCACCTGTACTCAATATGGTCTACCTATGGACCAATTTTCGTTTGAATCCGCTGGTTACTTCCTGATATATAGCAATCACCCACACGCAGAAGATGTGCGATTGCTCCACCCCTCTTGGAGGAATTCGCTAAAAAAAGTCAGGTGCACCAGTTCACATGGTGGTACATATGTGCAAAAATTTTTGTTTGATTCCATGCAGTAGTTTTTGCTCTAGCGCGGCCACAAAAACTGGTCATACACATACAGACTCACAGACACACACAGACAGACATTTTCCAAAAATGATCGAAATGGACTCAGCGCACCTCAAAATGTGCAAATCTGTCAAAATTCGATATTCGAAAATTTTAACAAATCCAATACTTTGTTCTATATATTAGATATAGAAAAAAGTAAAAATTGTAACAGTTTTTTTTTTTTCCATTTTCAATATTTGTACTCCAAAAAAACCCTTTCTTTTGCATTGATAGACAATTTTACAATCGAATTATGATCAACAGATTACTAATTTATTAAATTTGATATTTTTTACAGTTTTAACAACTGTCTAAAACTAGTTCACTTACTTTTCATTCTTTTCACACTTTCTATTTTCTGCTCTGCAGCATGCTTTTGGCCAACAAGCAAATCTGCCTTCAAATCCTTTGTTACATTTTGCTTGATAGTTTCTGGGACACTTTTCTTCTTCTTCAGTGCATTCTATTAAATATTACCAAAGCAGATCACAAAAATGCATTCTAGAACTAATTCCTAGAAGCTAAGTATTTCAATTACTACAATAAATTAAAAATACAAAATATGAAAACATTTTTTTAGTATCAAACTCTTACCCAGACAAGTCTATATCAATGTAAATAAATATAAAACGTTTACTCTGTGATGATCAAAATATTATATGGCATTTAGCTAAACACAAACAAATAAGTAACAGAAACTACAAATATATTCAAATACTTACCTCCTTGTGAGTTTTTCCAGCAATATGTGAAATCCAAAGGTTATTGCTTTTGACTTGAATGTTGCATATGATACAAAATAATTGCCCAGCATTGTTATACATGGAATTGAAGTCAAGGAAATCAAACTTTTATGAACTAATAAAGTCAATTCTGGTTAATGGAAATCATATCAATATTAAATAATTTTACTCCAAAATTAGAATTTAATATTTTTTGAAGCTAAACTTTGGAGTTTGCGTTTTCAATACTCTTTCTTTTTATTCTAGAAAGCAAAGATAATTATAACTGGCTGGAAAGGATATGGCTAGAATACTATATTAAAATCTAAAAAGTTTCTTTTGATTTTTTTGAATAACTACCCAACATAGGACCAATTAATAGAGAGAATCACTTACTGTTATGCAGATTTTTTTAACCAGCTGTATGAAAAAAATAGAGAAAAAAAGCCTGGCTAAAGAAAAAAATTTCCATTTATCGAAACAATACTGCCGTCAAAAGCACTTTAGCAATAAGAAATTTGAAGGATTTGCATTGTTGGAATCTCTTCAAGCGCTCCAGTTATTTTTTGCCATTTGAATTCATATTTTCTTATAACTTAAGAAAGTTGCAGTTGAAAAACATTTTGAGTCAATTGAAAAAGTGATAGCAGAAGTAAATAAATATTTTGAGGACAATCCTGAACCACACTTCAGCAAAAGATGTACAGAGCAAAAGGCAGACAAAGCTGAATAATTGAACTAAAAAATATTTTTTAATTCTCTTTAGTTATTTTCCTAAGAATATTTCACTTTATTTTTATACACATATCATGTAGAACATGCTGAAATTTAATGCAATTTTCAAATAATGAGAAGATTTAACTTTATTTTTTATAAAAATAAATTTAATCAAAAATGAATTTTTTAAAAGGATACTTGGCAAAAGGTGAATCCACTTTTTCCTTGCTTTTAAAATTTTCTCTTCTTTCTTTCATTAATTTTCTCAAATCATCTTGCTTCTTTTTCCCTGATGCAGCCATCTCAAATCTACTAATTAAATTTCACAAGGTAATGTCTCAATTCAACTCCTACAGATCAGTTTCCTTCTGAGCCATTACATGCAACCTAATAGGAGAAAAAAAAGCAATAAAAATCTTATAGAATAAAAATAGATATGAACATTCATAAACAAATTTTTTTCTTTGAAACCATGGTACTATTAAAAAATTGATTGAATTGTTCCCTTTCAGCTTCTCTGTAAAACTTGAGGTGCAGTTCACTCTTGATATCTGGACTTTTAACCTGAGTTTCTGAATATCTACCCCTCCCCTCCCCTATATACTTGATTGTCATTAGAAAGTATAATAATGCTGTCCATAACTGATATCACTTTTTTTTCGGCATTTTTAAACCCCCCTCTGTCACGTCATGCAATTTTTTTTTTATACGGGCTATCCTGTTATAATCATTGTTTTTATCCCCCCCCTTCCATTTGTGACAAAGTGTCACACTTCGCCTTACCCCCTTTGACTAAACCTGTGTGTAGGGCCGTGGTGGCCCGATCGGTAAGGCATCGGACTCGTGTCCGGAGGGACCCGGGTTCGATCCCAGCCGATTAAAGATCCACCGTCTTGATTAATGGTGGCTGGGAGGCGTTAAAACTGCCGTGGTCACAAAGTCCTCCAAGTGAAACGATACCTCTGGCGGTGCTGGGCCTTAGGGTTTGCTCGACACTAGGTTCTGGTTCAAAATTAAGAACAGAGCGCTCTTCAGGGCCCTATTCCGGTTAAACCACGAAGCTGTGGTAGGTACGGGGGGCCCTGGAGTGTGAAAATGAAAAAAATAAATGAAAATGACTAAACCTGTCTTTTGGAGCATGAAAATCTGTCAAATATATAATTTTCCAAATTTCAATACATTTGGCGATGTTTTAGCAATCAGACAAAACTTTGCCCAAATAAATCGCTTTTCAACAAAAAAGAGTGATCCAAAATGCCTGCTCGTCTGTATAATGACCTTACTTGGAGCATTTTTTTGTTCTTGTGACGTCAGCAGCAAAAATGATACAGCAACTGAGCGTCTTTTAAGCTCATTTTTTAAAAATCACTATCACATCCTTATTTAAATCTCAGTATTGCAGTAGCTTATGACAAACAAAAAGGTGATTGTTTTAAAATAAAATAATTATCATAGAGCTACCTGCTTAGATCCCCCCGCCCCCTCTTTCTTTTAAGAAATATATAAACGAAAAGTAATCGCCTTTACAAATCTTCGACCAGAATGATGCTTCTATGCGAAGATGCACCTTAACCGCCATAAAATGACACTCCACTGTAAAATTTCACACCGGCAAAAAGTAGAGAAGTGTATATTGCATTCGCATTCAGCTATTTTTATAGCATAATACATCACAAGTACTGCGCATTTATAAGTGCTGGAAATCTAAGAAAACAGAATTCAACGAACTACCATTTCCAAGAAATAACAAAAAAGCTACCTATTTACATTTCAGGTACATAACAAGACTATTTCAACAGCGTTGTTTTCAAAATCTTCAAAATTACATTACATTTCCAGCAATTGCACTAAAAAAGTAAGAAACATATGTGCTAAGTCTCTTCTCTTTGATATGCATGAAATAGCATATCAGACAAGGTTTTATCCATCCTTGTGTAGCTGATGGGTGGATATATAAAATCGTGTTTAAAGGGTAGAAATATTTTCCGAAAATTTTTCATTTCTTTCTTTCAATGCTCGAAGAAATACAAGTTTTAGAGGGGAAAAAAATACGATTGTACCAAATACAATACGATTACAACGATTGGCAACACTAAATAAAAACGCTTAATCGATAGGTTTGGTCAAAGCGTTACGATATTTATTTTCTTAAATTTTATTAAAAGCCTCTTATTTTAAAGCTTATTTTTATCTGAAATTCATTTCAAATGATCATAATGAGAAAATATCTTGCAGTAGTATCAACAATGAGTCGTTGTTTATGTATTGAATTGCTTCAGCCATTTTCTCCATCCTATCCGATTGCAATAATTTCCGATATTCATGTATTGATAGCATTACGATAAATGTCAATTATATTGATATATTAAAGTGTTTTGATACGATGGCCTCTGAAACAGAAGTAGTTTGGAAATGTGGATCGTGTGATGAGTGTTTTTATGATTTACAAATTCTAGCAAGTCATAAATGTATTGGGAATGGCGGAGCTGTTGCATTGTCTGATAGTTGTATTAAACAGCTAGAAGTTCAATCTTATGATGTTGGTGATTTGAGTAACTCAAATGATCATGTACAGGTCAGTAAAAAAAAATAATAAAGCATGTAAACAAATACACGTGCGTTTTCTGCATGGCTATTCGCTGGTTTCAGGAATCGTACACAAACCTAAATTTTTCTTTTTTGTACGAAACAAACACAATTAAACGAAACTGTTTGCGAAATTCTTATTTTCCGAGCGAAATTTATTTTTTAATGTCATTTACTTTTTTTTTTACTTTGTGAAATTTAATAAATAATTATTTATTCTTGCAAACAGGTAGGCAATTTTTTTCCTCAAAAGTAGCTTTTTTTTTATCTTCCAAAAAGTAAAAAAAAACATGAAAAAGTAAAAGTCCGGATTTTGGGAAATGTAATTGGGCCATTCTCTGTAAACTCCTCATTTTTCACAGGAAATCTGTCCGATGTGGTTTTTTGAAATGTTCCTATAATTATAATACTATTGCTCAGAAAATTAATCTATTACTCATACATGTGATTCTTCAGCCAATTGGCGGAAATCAGCCAATTTGATTGGCAAAACATAGTTCTGTCCTTCTACTGATCTGCCTTAAAAAATTCTCCACCCGCTTTAAAATTTTCAATCCATTAAAAAATTCCACGATTTCCAGGCGAAGATAATGAGAAGTTATAGCAATCTACCCAGCTCTAAAAGCGAGCATTCTTCGCTTGCTTGGTTTTAGTTAGAAATTTCAAGTTGAAAATTAAGTAAAATAAAACAGAATTAGACAAACCAAAATGGTAGCACTTTTGCCCGTTGAACCAACCAGTCACAACATGTCAAATATTTTCAGCCAAATTGATTTGAAAGTAATCACATGTATGATTACTTTGGTTGAAAGAGGGCCAATTGAAGTTCGTTTTTCTGATAAATCATGATAGGGTGTTACTCCCCTGCCTAGTATAACTAGGCAGAAGACTGTGCCAGGTAGCTGTATTTTTGCTCTTTGTAGCATAATATCTGCAAAACTATTGGAACATAATTAGTTACAAGACTACCTATAACTTTAGGCAGAAATCGTGGACCTAATAACTAATATGTTTCATAATTAAGCTAATTTCCATTAATAAAATCACTTCTTAGAAGACTTTTCGCAACGATCACGATGCATACTTTCAGCACAAATGTGGCTCTCGAACTAAACAAAGTGGCGTTTTGACACAGTTCTCGGCAAATTCACACTGGTTACTTTAAACTTCTTGCCAAAAAACATTTGCAAGAGTAACTGATTTTTTCTATTGAAGCTTTGAATTTGTGGCAGGGGACTGTTTGAAGAAACTCTGGACAGAACTTACATGACAATATTATGTTTTAAAAGTACCTTATTAGTAGCGTTCATGTTATACGTTTTTTAAAGTTCGTGGCACCCTGCCCGTTTTTTAAAAAATGCAGATGCGCCCTGCCCGCCTTCTTCCCCCTGAAACGCGCCCTGCTCTACCAGAAAAATTCTAATGATGAGCCTTGCCTTTGCCGGGGGGGGGGGGGGGGGCGATGTCCGAAAGAAACTGAAAATCATGAGGTCAGTACTTTCGCTCCCAATCAAATGTCGTTTGATATGGAAGAGGTGAGAGAAGGGCGGGGAATGGGGTTACTCAGGCCTCCTACCAATTACGGCCCACTATAGCAATCACACATGCGCAGAACACGTGCAATTGCTCCACCCCCCTTCGAGATATTGACACACAAATTGAATCAGCACCTGTACTCAGTAGGGTCTACCCATGGACCAATTTTTGTTTGATTCCGCCGGTTACTTCCTGAGATATAGCAATCACCCACGTGCGATTCCTCCACCCCCGTTGGAGGAATTTGCTAAAAAAAAGTCGGGTGCACCAGTTCACATGGTGGTACATATGGGCAAAAATTTTTTTTTGATTTCATGCAGTAGTTTTTGCTCTAGCACGGCCACAAAAACTGGTCACACACATACAGACTTGCACACAGACGGACATTTTCCAAAAATGATCGAAATGGACTCAGCGCACCTCAAAACGTGCAAATCCGTCAAAATTCGACATTCGAAAATTTTCACGAATCCATTACTTTCTTCTATATGTTATATATAGCAGAAAGTAAAAATTAGTCTATTTTCATTTTATTTCTAATATTTCTTCTTATTTCTAATATTTTCTTTTTCTATTTGTAGGACATTGGTAGTTTAAATATTATAGATGGAACTGACATTACAGACTTACCTTATGCCAATGCATCCTACCATAAACCTACAATAATATCAATAAAAAAGAATTCTGAATTCAAGAAACATCAAAAAGGGAAGAGAAGCATAGTTTGGACTTACTTCACAGCATTAGATGACAAAAAAGCTATGTGTTGTGTAAGTATTCAGTATTCATTATAATATTTGTACTTCATTCAAGCTTGATAACATTAGTTATGGCCCATGACAGGCAGTTAAAAAATGTTATTCATTGTTAGCCCATTCTCCCCCTGGGGCGATTGGCCCCAAAATTTAATCGATGCTTGCTTCCATATTATGTTAGTGTCATTCCAAATTTCATTCAAATCGCAACAATATTTCTCAAGATACAGCAGGTGCAATGACAAAATAAGCACTTTTGATTGCACAACCCCCTTGTTTAGGCGGCTCAAAATGAAATTAATTTCCCACTCTCTGCACTTCCCCTGATGGTTGTCATGGACTTTTTCATCACTTAGCTTTTGCAAGAATGGTTAAATGCAAACGGTTAAAAGTGCTTTGTGCGTAAACTATTATTCTATTGAAAAATCATCGTTAATAAAGCACAACATTTTCTTAGAAATTTTTGCTGTATAAATGTATGACTAGATTTGTTAGAAAATGTTGAGAAATAACTGAGAAATGAGGATATTAATAAAAGCATAAGCCTAATTCGATAAACATCAAATAAATGAAATGCCTCAACAGCAGTGCATAAAAAAAAGAGTGGAGCTGTTTTCTTTTGTACGGTTTTCATGGAGACGACACGAAATCTTTCTCGCTATCAGTCAGTAAATAAGCAAGGCCATATTAAATGCACTATGACCTTGGCAGCAATAGGTCGCTAACTTATAGGTGCAGGAGCACCAATAAGGCACCCCTATATAGCCCCTTCATGGCTAAGTTTTTAGAGCAAAAAATAGTAACTTATTGTGACGTGTGTAACATTGGAAACTGGAACTAATCTTTTATAGTGGCTAAAACAGATGTACTTAATATGATGTCTTAATATATTTTTCATTATTATGTTTATTGCCTTTCAAACAACAGATGTAGCCTCACTAAGATTTCGTTGAAAATGAATTTTGAACAGGTACACAGTTATTTCCAATTTTCTCTTTTCTTAAACCAAATTATGCTCATTATTTTCTTAAAAAATGCACTTCCAACTACTTTGTTGAATTTTTTATCTAGTTTTAAAATTTTGGACCTCAGGACCACTTTGCTTAAAATGCACCTACAAGGTTCACCTTATAGGTTGTTTTAGGTGCAAGTGTTACTTATCTTGTCCAACCTGCAACCAAATGCTGACAATATTTCTAGAAAATATAGAATTATTTTTTTGCTCCACATTTCATGTTGATTTTTAGTTATTCATTTATTTTATGTGTATGTGTGTGTTTAAAATTTTGTTTTTGAAGAAAATTTGTATAAGGGAAATAATTCTTTTTCCAGATATGTCAAAAAGTTATATCATACTGCGGAACCCCCACAAATCTGGTATACCATCTCTCTCGCTATCATCCTATTGAAGGAGATGTGGTCAAGAGCAAGCAAGCAAATAACATCAAGTATCAATATTTAACACACAAGCTTCCTAAACCTTGTCTGTCAGATAAAAAACGGGCTAGAAACCAACCTATAAATATACTTCCTTCTGTAGCTCTTGAAAAAACTACAAACTTAACAATTTTACCGAAGAAAATTAATGTAACTGACAAAATTATTGAAATGTTACTCGTAGACATGTTACCAGTAAGCACTTTAGAAGGGAGTGGGTTCCAAAAACTTATTACATCCCTTGATCCAAACTATAAAATACCCACTATTAAAGAATTTTTCATTGATCATATACCTAAAAAATACTATGCAGAGTATAAAAAAGTGCAAAATGTATTGAAAGAAGCTGACAAAGTTCATGCTTCTGTTGAATTGTGGACTGGTTATAATGAGCAAAGTTTTGTTTCTATATCGTCTCATTTAGTTACAGAAGATTATCAGTACAAGCACTTTGTGTTGAATACTTTTCCTGTATTAGAAATGAATCCTGAACACTTGATGACACATATTGTTACCAGTATCTCTCAATGGGACCTGTCTCTAGATGTCATGTGTATTGTTACTGATGGCAGTGATCTACTATCTAAATCTTCGAAACTGACTGGATGGAAAAACATCAGCTGCTTCGCCCACATACTTGATGACATCATAAAGAGTGCACTATCATCTTCCCAAGAACTGATTACCCTAGTTGACAAGTGCAGGAATGTTGTCTCTTTTGTTAGGAACAATGATTCAGCAAAACAACAGCTTCTTGAAGCTCAGATGCATGACAAAAACTTGAAAATGCAGCATGCACAAAACCATGTCATGGACATCAATGCAGCAACAGATATAAAATATCCTTTAAAGGTAAAGAAAGATAATTCAAATGAATGGATCAGTACATTTTATATGTTGCAGAGAATATCAACACTAAAAAGTGTGCTTGTAAAAATTCTTTCTCACTTTTCATCATCCATAGAGATATTAACGAAGAACGATTGGACTGCTATTGAAGAGACCATTGCTTTATTAAAAGCTTTTGAAGTTGTCATTCTTGAATTGTGTAATGAACCTTACCAGTTTGCATCTAAAGTAATACCAGTAACATTGGGTCTAAACTCGCTCATAAATAACTGCAACACGTTAACATTGAACTGTATAGAAAGGGTGAGGAAAGATATTTTATCCGCCCTTCGAAAACGGCTTGGTCAAGTTGAGCATAATTTGATGCTTGCTATGGCTACGGTGCTAGATCCTAGGTTCAAAAACATTGCTTTCCAGTCTGAGATTGCCGTTGAAGCTGCCATTCAAGAGCTGACTTCAGAAGCTAACAAACAGACTTTCACGGATTCTGTAACTGATAACTCTGCCTTAAAAGACTCTGTAAAAGATATATCATCATGTACTGATAGCTTGTGGGAAGGGTTTGAAAGAAAAGCAACCCCAAAAAAAGCACCCTCAAGGACTGATGATGTGATCAGCAATGAAATTAAACATTATCTAGAAGAGCCATTGTTAGACCGCAAGAAAAATCCTTTCTTGTGGTGGAAAACTCAAGGCCAAACTCAGTTTCCTGTCCTTTCAAAAATTGCAAAACAGATTTTATGTATTCCTGCTACTTCGATTGCACCAGAAAGAGTTTTCCTTAAAAAAGGGAGACTGTTTAATGAAAAAAGAAAATTAATAAAACCAAAGTATGTTGATCAATTTATGTTTTTAAATCAGAATATTGATTAATATAATTCCAATAAATTTGTTAATAAACTCAAAGCTGTACTTTCCATTGCATTGAAATTGAGGCCTTATGTTTTAAAATGTAATTAAATTTATGTGTAAACAGAACATCCTTCTAGGAACACCATGCTTAAGAGTTGGAAGGTCATGTGGAAGATATCTTACTGAAAGATTTTACCAAAATTGCACACAAAAGAGAAATTTTTAGTTAAAATCTTACAAACTGTTCACATTTATTATTCAATATACTATAGGGGTTATGGTCACAAAATTCTCCAAGTGAATCGATACCTCTGGGGGTACTAGACCAGGTGTTTTCTTGGCTTCTGGTCTGGATAAAAAAAAAACGAACGCTCTTCGGGGCCCCATCTCGGTTAAACCACGAGTTGTGGCAGGTACGGGGACCCTGAAGAGTGAAGTGTAAAGACACATAAAGCTCGGTTTCGTGGTACAAAAGATCATTTTTTCATTTTTCAAACAAAATAAATCTTAAACACTGATTGTAATTAAGATGAGCCAATTTCATATGTTTATGTCCCACAAGGCCGTGTATTGTGAATGAGCTTAGCATTGAAAATACTGCTTTAAATGTACGCTAAAAGTTACAACTTTCTTATTGTTTCTTTTTCTGTTTTTACCCATTATATATTTTACTATTTCTCAACTTGAATTAGTTCTCTAGAAAAAAATCAGCAAATTTTGAGTAGTAGTTATAAGATTGCAGTAAATTGTACATATAATGTAAATAAATGTAAGATCTCTACTTGTATTAAATATTATTCAGAATATTTGTGTGCTCAATTCTTGGTATTTACATTGAATTAACAGTTTATTAAATGGAAAACAAGAAAAATTTTGCTAAAATATGAGTGCAATGAAGAAGCAGTTTAAATGAAGCTCAGATTATAAAGCAAACTTCTATTAACAAGGGTGTTGTTTCTAAATTATACTCAGAATAACTAACTTAATTTGTTGATAATAGTGCAATCACATTTTTACTATTAATCATCATGCATATATTAATAAATTTGCTAACTCATGATGAAATTATGAGTTATCTAAATAAATACACTGTAATTGGAAATTAAAGGTGCCAAACTTGTACCATGTAGTAATAATGCATTTGGCTTGAAATCATAACTTCCCTGGTTCTAATTTCAGTGTCATGTTCAATGCCTTGAAGTGTAAGATGATGAGGCCGTTATAAAAATTTTACTGATGTTATGGGTGTATGTGACTTCATACAGGGTTAGTAAAAAAATAATAACAGTATTAGTAATAGTAATTGGATTTTTTTACTTTTTATAAATGTACTTTAAGGATTGTAGATGCTAATCATGTTGCATTTACATCATAAAAACACATGCTATCTTGAAACAAGTCAAAAACTAGAGTGGGCAATGTTGTTTTTCTTTAATGATCAGTGCATCAGATGTTTTCATTTCTTTTACCCATACATTGAACTAATTAATCAAGCTAAAAAATTATAGCTGATTTATCTACAAGAGTTACTCACTTGCATTAAAAATGTTTCATTGAATCAGTAATATCCTTTTACGGTAAGACAATTAAAATTACGTAACAGTAAGAAAATATGGAAATAAAAACAATCAAAAATGTTTTTTTCTTTAGATGTACAAAACAATTGTAATAAATTTTGTAAGATTTATTGGTGACAGTGGGGAAGGATGGGGTGGCCTAAAATTGCATTTTGGGGACTTTATTCGATAAATTTGCTCCCCCCCCCCCCATTTGATCCCTAAAATTTCACCCCCCCTTTTAAAAATGACTTCCCACAAAACTAGAAGTTAGATCCGCAATTGCCAAGGGAGTGAATGTAGACTAACTCTCCCCCCCCCCTCCAAAATAAATTGAAAACTGTCTTCTCTCAATAAAAACTTTAACATTTTGAAACTTAAGCTCTAGGTTTGCAATTATAGGTCACTTTTGATGATATTTAAGAGGGTAAGAGGTCCCCAGAATGTTTCTGAAATTGAAGGCCTATTACAACAATTGCTGGTCATCTCTGATGACGTTAGAGAAATGGACGGTTTGGCAGGGAATCTCAGGAAATTGAAGATTGTGGTACGGGACCATGGAAAAGTTTCTGAAATTGAAATCTTGAAAGGCAGTTTTGGTGCATTTTGATGTCATTAGAGAAAAGGATGGGTTTAGGATTTTCCCTCTCAAAATTTTCGAAATTTAAGTCCTGAAAGCCCAACAGTAAAACAAACTTTGGACGTTAAGGGAAGGGAACGGGTCCACAGACTCTTCTCCCAGAATTTCCAAAATTGAAATACCAGAAAATGCAATTATAAGCCATGTTTGAGAAAAAAAAAGGCAAGAATTGGGGTCGGTGGCCTTCCCCCAACCCCCCGAAAGCTTTTAAATTTTAGTTATAAAAATGCAATTATCTACAATCTTTGGTAATAGCAGAGGGAAAGGAATGCAATTTGATATTCTCTTCAAAAACATTTTGCAATTGAAGTCATGATTAGACTATTTCAAGCCATATCTTTGACGACGTTATCTGTAAACGGATGAAGTTTACGAATAATTTCTCAGAAATTTTAAAATTGATATCCTAAAAACACATTTTTAGACTATCTTTTATAACATTACGAAAATTGATGCAGCTCAGCACTCTCCCTGAAAGTCACCTCTCCCCCCCCCTCCCCCCGAAAAGAAAAAGCAAGCTGCTGGCAATTTTTAATGACTTCAAGGGAAAAAGAAGGGGTTCAAATCCCCCCCCTCCTTTTTCCAATATGTATGTTTTAAAATTTTCATTAATACTTTTATATTTATTTGTTAAATATTTACTTGCTTATTTTTTGATTATTTTTACTGTAATTAATTTATTTTTGCATGTTAGTGCACATTAAGTTTTTCCACAGGGGGGGGGGGTGTTCAGTTGACTTTCTCTGACACTGATTGGTGACTGAATAATAAGACATCTGTTTAGCATTCCAAAACTTGCTGGTTTAATTAGAGCATGGTATGAAATTAAATGATTAACGTTATTTAATTTAAAAAAAGAATAAATAAAATTGAATTAACATCAGAAATGTTGCAAACTTGGTCTGAAAAGAATTGTTGAATTCTGCCCTTTAAAACATTTTTAATATTAATAATAATAATTATAAAAATGTGAAATACTATGTTAATTCTAAATAGAAATATCGTCTTCGTTGTCTGGTCACTGGTAAAAATAAAACAAAAATGATACTGAATGTATATAAAAAGAAAGTAATATCAAAATACAAGCAAAGAATAACTTAAGAAACTATGTGATAGTTCAAGATCCCACTACAACTTTCTACCTCCATCTATTTTTAAACAAAGCATATTTTTTATACATAACTATGATTAACTTAATATTTTTCTGCCAGGTTGCCCATTTCATAACTCAGAAATTATTTATTTGCAAGTAAAATTATTAATTGTTAGATTAATTAATGTATAATTATCTTTGAAAAATATTTATTTAAATTGTAGCTGTAGGAGGTAGGAAAATATTTAATTTCAATGTTTCTTGAATTTTGAAATTAGGAGTTACAAAATGGAGTCTGAGTCAAAAAAAAGTGATTTCCAGTCCCAAAAATAAAACTAGTGTGAAAAACGGGGTTTTCAAAAATTCACGGAACTTTTAAATTGAATATTTACAACACAAAAACACCTTTCTGAAGGATTTTTATGCTTTAATTTATCAATACATAATTTTACTCCCACGCAAATAACTTTTGATAAACCAAACGAAAACTGACGAAAATCTCTTTAAATCCAAGATGGCTCAAAATACAGCCGAAAGTAGGCGCGAGTTCGCTGTTCCCGTACTTCCGACCATATTTTGATAGTCAATCTGGCAGAAACATATACCTCTTCTCATGAAAATGTGTAAAAATTGAGCTTTTGTTTAAAAAATAGAAGTGGAAATTCACAACTGATGGGATAGAAATATACTTAACACTTAAGTTACTCCTATGGAGTTAAGGAAAGAACTAAGAAACAAATGTGGTTCATAAGAACAGCCCTTCGTTTTAAAGAATCAGTCTCGTAGACCCGTCCGATCATCGATCATGAACATGGGCGCCCATAAGGGGGGGCTTGAGCCCCCCCTTGGAAATTAATACTTTTTCTGCTTTTTGTCCTTTTTATTCAGAAAAAAATTAATACTTTTTTTTCTTCACCCATTAATGAAGAAGTTATCAAAAATGCCAAATTGTAATAACTTTAATCTGCCCTGAAATCGCTTTCAGAATTATAACATTGTGTCTCTTTCTACATTTTTCAATAGGAAAAGAAAGGCAGATTCATGGATGAACCGTCGCCGCATATGCATGGGAAACTCCCCCATGTCTACGGACTAGCTGTTGGATCATTCCATTTTAAATCAACAAATTTTTAAAAAAGTTGTTGCATCATTATTTTTGATTTTGATGAAAATTTCACAGACCTGAAGAAAATATATTTTATTAAAAAAATATACCGTCTGACATATAGGCCATTTTTGTTGTTGGCAACAGCAAAAATGGGTCATTTATGATACTTAGTCTAATGAATTATAATTTTTTTTCTATCAAAGATTTTGAGCTCAAACATAGCTAATTGAAACCTAAGAAAGAGAGCTTTTTATACAGGGTGTCCACTCCAATCGTGGACCAATAGCTAATTTCTAAACCGTTAGAGATAAGCATATAGTTTATTTTGGAAAAAATCTCCAAATTACAAAAGGAATTTTGGGTCTATTCAATGTTTTTCAAAAAATCAAATTTTGAAAGAGTTACGAAATTTAAATTTTTATACAGCCCCTCAGTCCTATCAATCATATTTAGTAAAACATTCTTGACACTGTAACGTTTAAAACTAAAAAAAAATCACTCTTCTACCACAAAAATTGACCGAGTTATGACTTTTTGAAAAATCAAGATTTTGAAGGATTTCGCATACGGTCCCTTAAGCGATCTCTCGATGACGTCATGAAACAATGCAAAATCTTGATTTTTCAAAACGTCATAACTCGGTCAATTTTTATGGTAGAAGAGTGATTTTTTTTTAGTTTTAAACATTACAGTGTCAAGAATGTTTTACCTAATATGATTGATAGGACTGGGGGGCTGTATAAAAATTTAAATTTCGTAACTCTTTCAAAATTTGATTTTTTGAAAAACATTGAATAGACCCAAAATTCCTTTCGTAATTTGGAGATTTTTTCCTAAATGAACTATATGCTTATCTCTAACGGTTTAGAAGCTATTGGTCCACGATTGGAGTGGACACCCTGTATATCAAGAAATTGCAGATTAAAAAAAAAAAAATATTTTCCAAGGTCAAAGTTTAATGAAAATCTCATTACTTTCTTCTATATCTATTATATAGAAGAAAGTATTGGTTTCGTAAAAATTTTCGAATGTCGAATTTTGACGGATTTGCACGTTTTGAGGTGCGCTGAGTCCATTTCGACCATTTTTGGAAAATGTCTGTCTGTGTGTGTGTGTGTGTGTGTGTCTGTCTGTGTGTGAGTCTGTATGTGTGTGACCAGTTTTTGTGGCCGCGCTAGAGCAAAAACTACTGCATGAAATCGAACAAAATTTTTTTCACATATGCACCACCATGTGAACTGGTGCACCTGACTTTGTTTAGCGAATTCCTCCAAGGGGGGTGGAGCAATCGCACGTGTTCTGCGCGTGGGTGATTGCTATATCTCAGGAAGTAACCGGCGGAATAAAACGAAAATTGGTCCATAGATAGACCCTACCGAGTACAGGTGCTGATTCAATTTGCGTGTCAATATCTCGAAGGGGGGTGGAGCAATCGCACGTGTTCTGCGCGTGGGTGATTGCTATATCTCAGGAAGTAACCGGCGGAATCAAACGAAAATTGGTCCATAGGTAGACCCTATTGAGTACAATCGCTGATTCAATTTGTTTGTCAATATCTCGAAGGGGGGTGGAGCAATCGCACGTGTTCTGCACGAGGGTGACTGCTATATCTCAGGAAGTAGCCGGCGAAATCAAACGAAAATTGGTCCATAGGTAGACCCTATTGAGTACAGGTGCTGATTCAATTTGTGTGTCAATATCTCAAATGGGGGTGGAGCAATCAAAAGTGCTTATTTTGTCATTGCACCTACTGTATCTCGGGAAATATTGCTGCGATTTGAATGAAATTTGGAATAACACTAACCCAATATGGAAGCAAGCATCGATTAAATTTTGGCGCCAATCGCCCCAGGGGGAGGGTGGGGTGATTTTTGCGCTTAGTCAACAATGCGAAAAATTAATTCATTAAAAAATCGCTTTCACGCTATTTAATTATCAAAACAGCTGAAAACTTTCAATGATTTGAAATTTTTAACTGTTGCCAATTTCTTTTTACTAACAAATAAAATGTTTGCAATTAATCTAAACAAGGCTTTTGCAATGATTTCCAATTTCGCTCATTGATTCTGCATTTGCAGGGCTATTACGATAATTGGGAAATTGTAGCTGTCTCCAATTACTTGGGCGAGTACGTATTTTATTTTGTAACCGGAATTCATAAGATAGATATAGAAGAAAGTTTCGTGACGGCCACGACAGCTAGTTTTTTACTACTTTTCAAAATTAAAAAACCCATGAAGGGTTTAGAATAACAAGCCCTATTTTGATATCGTATATTCATATGCGTGGTTACTTATTATACAAAAAAATTAGCTTGTTACTCTGCCCATTTTATGAGATATGTCCCCCTAAAGTTGTAAATTTTCAAAAAAAAATTTCAACGCTAAAAAAAATGCATGTGAGGGTAAGGTAAAAATCATTTTATTGGTGGAATCTTAAGTACTTTTTACATTAAAAAATGTAACAAAAGTTGCTTTTTTATTCAAAGGCGCTTGGCAGCTATGGGCATCTGAATTTTCAAAAAATTGCACTGAAGCAACACGATTATTTTTGTAATTGATCTCAGATTATAGTGAAATTTAATTGTATTCTTAATTGCTAGTTTTCAATTATAGAAATGACAAAGAAGTGTACATAACATATTTACACTTAAATAAGATATTTTAAAAATTTTATCCTCTAAATCTCTTAACGCTCTCTTGTAGAACTATTTTCTGTAGTGTTTCGTCTCACAGAGACGAGTTGATCAATGTTCACTCATCACAGGTGTGCTATTGTAACCTCTTCCTTGTGCACACCATAGTTCTGATGCTGTCAAGATTTTCAAAATGTCTTGCAACTGAATCCAAGTTTAGTCATCATCCTCACTTGATTTTTTTAAATGACTTTCCTGGCCCTTTCGGATGAAAATAATTTATTCTGTATTGTTCTTCAACATTGACTACTTTTACTTGCAACACTTCTCCTAGTCACTAGTCACTATCATACACACGGCAAACATAATCTGACAATTTTGGTCGGATTCTTGTTTTTTGTGCAGCAATTTTGTTTGAATATATGATTAAAAATATGGCTCGTTATTCTGAACCCTTCATGGGTTTTTTAATTTTCAAAAGTAGTAAAAAATGAGATTTTAGTCGCAAACTTTCACCTTGAAAAAAAAATATTTTTTAAATATGAAATTTATTGATGTCCTAGCTTTCCAATGAGCTATGTTTGAGATCAAAATTTTTGATAGAAAAAAAATTATAGTTTACAAGACAAAGCATCAAAATGCCTCATTTTCCTGTTGCCAACAACAAAAACGGATTATACATATCAAAGGGTAAATTCAAAAAAAAAAAAAAGAATGTATATATTTTTGAGGTCTAGGAAATAAAAAGAATGCATATGCAAATTTCTATCAAAATAAAAAATGGTGATGCACCCTCCCCTTCCCCCATTCTTTGGTTTAAAATGGAATGATCCTATATATATATATATATATATATATATATCTTTTAACTGTAAACTATGAAGAAAATATGTGAGCCCCCCCTTAAAATTTCGCATATGGGCGCCCATGATCATGAATAACTTACCATTTGCTTTTTCTCTCAAAACTGGAAATTTACTAATTTTAAAAATTCGCGCTGGTGTATTTGCTTTTTTTTTTCAAAGTTAGTCACAGACAAGAACAGAAATGAACACTCAAAAAGCAGAATTGGAAAAAGTTTTTTTTTTTTTTCTTCCTGCAAAAAATAAAGATTTTTTTTTTTTTCTTTTCAATCAATTAGAACAGTAGATGTAAAGGTTTCTAATCTAGAGAAACTCAATTCAAGCCTATATAACTCCTTTATTTTTTCTTTCCTAATTGCAACGCGTCTTTTAATCTGTTTCCTCCAAAAAGAAGATTAAATTTTTGTGAACCAACTAAGATTGCAAAAGGCAGTCTGCGGTGGTTGAAAACCGGCAGTAAGTAAAAGACAGAGCCGCCCCCCCCCCCACCCCCTTCTGTTTTAAATGAAAGATAAGTTAAAATGAGGAAAAAAGAATGAAAGTACAATGATTGAAATGTTGTAAGGAAAAGTCACACCAACCGTTCTAAAGGCTGTCATTTTCAAAGGTAAAAACGAAAGTAAAAAAAAGCTTCATAACGATGTTTAGGAATCGTGGAACTTAAAATAAAATGAAGACAAAAAATTGATCCACAGGCATTTGTAAATATTTCAAACAAATAAAATGCTAGAGTAAATTGAAAATTTCAATATGGAAAACAAATATAGTCAATTATTTAAAGCAAAACTAAGTGAGGTCTTCCGACAGCACACACCCATTTTTATTTCAAATTAAGAAAAATATGCTAAAGTAGCCAGAAAAGCAGAAGGAGAGGATCCCCGAATCTAACCCATTCTTTTCACATCCCCTGAAGTTATGTTTTCAAAACTATAGTTTCGAAAAGGAATCCCTGCCTCATAACACCATCGAAGATCGTCTAAAGTGCATTTTTTGACATTCAATTTCGAAATTTTTTCGGGGAAACTTCCATAACGTGTCTCATCCCTTTTCCTAGCAACATCATAAAATGCGTTCTTTTCAATTTCCAAAAAAAAAAAAAAAAAAATGCAGATGAAGAAACCCCAAACATCGCCGCAGATGGTCTGAAATTGATTTCAACTTCAATTACGGAAAACTTCCACGTAAGGACCCGAAACGCATTTAAGCATACCATACTCGATTTTGGACATGCGAAAAGATGCACGCCTATCATTGGTCGAATCGACCTGTTGATAGATCTCCTTTCGCCACCAAAACAAAGGCAATACTATTCTGAGATACAGCCTATATGAATTCTCCCAGTTCTCTATAAAAATAAAAGACAAATATTTACTTAAAAAATTCATAATTTCGTGGTAGAAAATGATAAGAGCATTTTTATAACAAGCAACATTAAGTTCATGACAGACAAACTTCTTTGCTAGAATTTGAAAGGAAAGCAAATAGCAATAGAGCATGAGACATTCGTGCCCATCATATCAAAAAATCGTTTTCTGCTAATTTTGGTTTTTTAAATTGCTTATTTTAATTGTAATTGTTTTTTTAAATATTTTTCAACGCTCTATTTATTAGCTTATAAATTAAATTATGCAGCTGTTATGTTTTTTATAGGAATGTGGTTTCTAAAAATGATTAACAGGTAATTATTTATATAAGGATAAAGTATTTTATTTTGTATACTTTTTCAGGTTATTAAAACTGTTAAATATATAGGCTACTTTAATGTGCATTAAATCTTTTTATGTAAACGTTATACTTTTTTGCTATTAGCGCTAAAATATTGGAAAATATAATTGAATCATTTAAAATATATTATTTTGCAAAGGGAGGGGCTGTTATACATCAGTAAAGCTTTTAACAAGGTTATTTATAAAATTTAGAAATTATAAAGCTGTTGATTTCTGTAAGTCCGCTGAATTTAATGTTACTTTCAAGCGTGTGAATTTAATAGATATAAATATTCCATTTCGTTTCCTATTCTGGTAAATTGTTAGTGGTATCTGTGAATAACTTAGGGGTATATAAATACATAATTTGTTCTTCTGCTTGTCTTGTATTCTTTTTACTCCATGAATGTTTGATGTAACTGAAAATTAAGAGAGAGAAAAAATTTATATTTTAAGGTAATACAAAGAACTCGACACTAAACTTTTTTTTATTTTTTTAATTAGACGAGATGTTAAACGAAACCCAATAAGTACGGTTTTTAAGGGGACTAAATCATTTAATTTCTTCATTTAAAAATTAAGTACCTTGTTCGCACAAGATACTTCATCAGGGCAAGTAATCTGGAAATTTTCTTTATTAATAATTAGTCGGATAATCACGAAAAACGTTTTATAGAAATCCCTATTCAAAGAAAATGTATGCAGAGGCGGGTCTAACGGTACGCGGACTAAGCGGCTGCGTGGGGCCCCGTCGACCTGTGATGCGCCATGGGGCCCCGAAATTCTTCTAGAATCTAAAATTCGAATGCACTGGTTTTAGATATATCTGCAACCTGTAGCTAAACGAACGAGCTTTTTTGCAGCCGGGGACTAATATATACCAATAGGCTAATAAGGTCCAACCTAGGGGTCCCGCTTTGGAGGCCCCAATTTTGTTTCATAAATATTTTAAAAGATGATGACCCTTTCTGAAAGAAAATGAGGACTCATTCAAAAGAACGTCTGAAAATTCAGACAATTTAAGTCTCTCGTGTCATAATATTTATCAAGCTGCTAGAGGGATGTACAGGGTCGTGCTTAGAGTTTTAGCGGCCCTGTGCGAAATTTGTTTTAATATTCGATAACTAATCATTTTTTTATTTATTCATTTCCTCTCTCCTAAAACATAATACATATAAAATATTACACACCGCAACATGCACCAATCAACTAATCTCAGCACATAAAAACCAGCAATTATTTTGACATTTTACTCTATAAAATTGCTATATTACGTGAATTAAAAATAAAAAAAGAAAGGAAAGACACAGACACAACAAAATTTACCTAAAACAAGCATTTATTTAGAAAAAAAAGAAAAATCTAGAGATAAATAAATAAATTTAAAATAAAAAAAAAACCGATTCAGTGAAGAATAATTTTTCTAACCTTTTGAGCAGCAAATTAATCAATTAAATTTAAAAAATCTAAAAAAATACAAAAATCAATCTGCGCATCGCACTTGTACTGCGGAAAATAGTGAATTTTCAGTCATTTTTAATGCAATTCCACGTCATATAAGTCATGAAAAAAAAAAGTTTTGGACTTACCATTTCCAATTTTAGCAAAATTTGGTGTGAAGGACGCATATGACAAGATGAAAAATCCTGCCAATTTTTTTATATCTACTTCAAAAATTGTACGAAACACAATTCTGTTAAAAAACTTAAAAATTGCGAAAAAAAAAAAAGAGAAGAGTTTTTACAACTCTGCATGTAACTTCTTTTATAGTGAAATAAAAACTCAAAAACCACTGTAAATGAGAAAAAATAGAGCTTTCCATTGATATGTTTATAACTGTCTTACGACAGGTTTAAGCTTCTAATTGCCCCAAAATGGTTTCAAAATCACTATTTTTACCGGAAAAAATGTAATGCGCAGCCAGAAAAACCGCAACCACTCTCAGCTGCCAGACACCCCACATGCTGCTGGGAAGAGCATAGGGAAATATATATATTAAAGAGCCAGGCGTCTTAAAATTCTCACTCGAAAACGTTGCTAGCTCTTAGACTATTAGCAACGCATTTTGGAAACTGTTTTCAAACAAGTTTAAGTGCTTGAAGTTAAAGTTTCTCTGGAATGAAATTTATAAAAATTATCAACTCTGTGTATAAATCGGTTCCATTCACATCATCAAATTCCAACGCCAAGTTATTGCAATTAGTTATTAAATTCTGCTCTTCCAAAGTTTTTAATGCTGGAATATTACAAAGAAATCCAAATATCTTGTTGAAGACTTTTTTTTGAAAACACTCCCAATTGGACATAATAGATTGACTCGTAAAAAATTATTTCCTAACACTGTTTCTACGAAGAGTGTTAACAGGAGAAGAAATTTCATTAGTATTCATGCCCAAAGCGAGAGCTAAATCTTTCACTGCAATTTTAGAATTTTAGGACGGATACAAAGGAATGGCGATCACTTCATTGAGGGGCCCTACGGAGGCACTTTTACGATATTTAATCTTAAAATATAACATTTTACGCAATTTTCTTTTATGTTTTCGTTGGGGTGAGGGCTAATCTCTCCGGAAATATTTTGGAATTGAATACAAAGAAAAGGGGGGAGGGGGAGGATTGGCACAATTTCAGTCCGTCTTTGATGACATTTGGGACAGAAATGTTGTTCGGAACTCCTCCCTGAAACATTTTTTGAAATTGTAATTCCAAAAAAAAAGCAATTTTTTGACGATCTCTGATGATGCCAGGAAAAAAGAAGTTGGAGAACACAAACCCAAAAGTTCTTTTCCCACAATTTTTCGGCATAGTTTAAAAAAAAAAAAAAAAGAAAAGAAAAAAAGAAAAAACCCCGTAATTTTAGATGATTTCGATGATGTTAAGGGAGGATTCAAGTCAATAGATCTCTGATGATATCAAGAGGACAGAAGTAGAGGGGCACAACCCGGCGAATTCTCTTACCGCAATTTTTCGGTATCGAAGGTTAGAAGCAAAAAAAAAAAAAAAAAAAAAAACGTTATTTTAAATGACTTTGATGCAGTGGTCGGAAGTAGCGCGCTACAAGTAGCGAAACTACTGTAGTAGCTACATTTTTTGGTAGTTTGCAGCGTAGCGCACTACTTTTTAAAAAAAGTACAGTAGTGAGTAGCGCGATACAAAAAAATTGTAGTTTGTAGCGATTTCTGAAAACTACTTTTAAATTAAAAAAATAAATAAATAAATGAAGAAAATTGAAAAAAAAAAAGAGAACGAAGGAAAAAAACAAGGTTTTTCTTGTAGCGAATATTCGTAAAAATTGTAAAAAAAATCTAAAAAGGATAAATTTCAGCAAAAAAAAAGGAACAAAAAGGAAAAGTAACAAATAAATTCAAAGACAATTCCTATTTTTATCCCATATTCGAAGGAGGTAAGTTTTTAATCTAAACCACTTTCCGAATTTTTTCGGTCGATCTTCAATCGGTGTATTCTTGTTATTTATTTATTTTTTAAAAAGTAGCGAAGTAGCTACTACATTTCAAAAGTAGTGTAGCTCGCTACATTTAAAAAAAAGTAGTTGTAGCTGTAGTTAACTACATTTATAAGAAAGTAGTTGTAGTTGTAGTTCGCTACGAAAAATATGTAGTTTTTCCAACCACTGCTTTGATGATATTAAGAGAAGGGAGGATTCAGGTTAAACTCCGTAAGTGTTTCCGAATTAAAGACTGAACATTTTGTATTCAACAGATATAAACCACGGTATGCAGTTAAGGGTAAGTAATAAAAATTAAAAAAAAAAAATTGCCCCTCCCTAGAGAAATTTTTGGATCCACCCTTGAAAATTTCAAAGTCAGTGTTTCTGAACTTTTCTAAAAAAAAAAAAAAATAAGCGTTTTCTCTGTAGCTGAACAGCAGTATGTAAATTCATAGTAGAATTCTGCTTTGCTTTCCTAACAAAATTAACAAGCAAATCGTACCATATACATCAAGAGGTGAGAAATTTGAAACTTTTAATATCCCTTGCAAGAGCGTTCGCTTCAGTTTTGCATTTTGACTCAGTTACAGTTTCAAATATTTCAATTAATTTATCCTAAATATCCGCTAATTTGAAATCTAATATCTTTGATACTTTCGATTCGGCATTCCTATCTTGTGGCTATAGGCTATACATTAAAATTTTTAACATACAGCTTTAGAATGTCCCATCGCTGATTAGAGACAGAAAATAAGATTTATATTTGCTGAATTTTTCCAGAAAACAAGTTTGCCTTTGCATAAGAAACGAATTGAAGAATTGGCCATACCACCAAGAGCGGTTTGTATTTTATATATTTTGAAAGTTTGAAGAAAAAAGTGTTTTTTTTTTTCAAAGTTTTTTTCCCTCATGCACACACAAAAATATTTTGTTCTCTTGCAATATTTTAGCGGCCCTGTGCGGTGGCACATTTTGTCACCCCCTAAGCACGGCCCTGGGGATGTCTTGCACACTTCCGAACATGGAGACACTTTTGAAAATATTTTTGACAATACCTATGTCAAATGCATCAGGTGAAAGATTGTTTTCTGTTTTAAAAAGAGTAAAAAATTATTTATGTATAGTAAAATGGGAGAAGAGAGGCTTTACAACTTAGCCATACTGTTTATTGAACAGGAACTGTTGAACCGCGTCGACACGGAAAACATAATTAATGATTTTGCTGCAATTAAATCTAGACGAAAATTTATGAGGTATGTAAATAAACATGGTAAATTGTATTGGTTTTTTTCCTCGGGGGGGGGGGGGGAATTCCCCCCTATTTTAGAGTGGGGTGGAGGGGGGCCCCAAAACTTTTACTGCTTGGGGCCCCCACTTCACTTGATCCGCCTCTGAATGTATGAGAACATTTTTAACTGTCTAATGATTAATAATTCTTGAACTGATAGTACAGATACTAATACATGTACACATTTCGCATTGAGAGTAATAATAAAAGAATATCTATACCTTAAACCTCAAACACTTGAGTAAAAATTTAACATTTTCCCCCTTTTACTCAAAAATAATTTTGTAAGATACTATCTTGTTCGCAAAAAAAAAAAAAAAGTATGTAAAAGTATAAAATATAGTATTTTTACAGCACTCTCAGAACTGTTTTAGAAGGGCGCGAACATTTATTTTTCCTGTTGATCAAGAACAGTAATCCAATACTGGCACTGGTTTTAAGTTTTAAAAGAAAATTGCATTACTATAAATTGCTTTCCGTGTGTACATATAGATGGCACTACTACGTGTTTTTGGATGAATTTGCATAGAAGTTATTTCTATGTTTATTTGTGAAATAAAACACTTTTTAGCTTGATTCTAACAATTTTAAATGCTTATTTATTTTACGATGTCAATTCAGTTTAATACCTATTCCCGATTTTCCTTTCTCCTAGCACGACGTTTACACTCTGTTTTGACATTTTTCTTTCACTTCCCGTACTTTCCGAACCTATAGGCGGCGATAGGCGATTGATTGACAGCAATTCGACCAATGATAGGCGTGCATCTTTTCGCATGTCCAAAATCGAGTACGGTATGCTTAAATGCACCCGAAAGACCCGAAACTACCCTCCCCATGTCCAGCACCAACGATAGTTTCAAATTGCTCCTAGGCAACTGCGATTTTTAAAAAATTCCGAGTTGGGAGAGATTCACATTTCCATCCGTTCTGTCGCTTTGAAGTTGCCTAATATGATTTCCGATTACATTTTTTATGATTACACGTGTTTAGATTTTAGAACTACAATTCAAAAAACATCCTAACGCTTTATTTATTTCTTGTCTCCACTTTTCAAAGAACCCCTTTTTGTTGAAGAAAAAGCAACTTTTTTAGCATTTTCACGGGAAAAAATTGATTTTATAATCATTTTTGCGAATTTTCTCTTCTGTTCGTGACAGGATCCAGTATCACCATTTCCTTGGTACGGCCCTGCTTATGGCCCATCCTAATGCTCATTTATTTCAGTAAAAATAAAATTAAAGAGAGCAAACATGAAATCCCAGGCCTCTTGGATTGAATTCATAAAAAAATGCTTCTTCCATTCAACAAACATTACGTCCCAAACTCTTAAATTTAATTTGTAAAAGATGCGTAAGAAGTTTGCTTCATTTAAATTATTATTTTTTTTTAATTTATTTTTTTGTAAAATTATTCATAATGAATTACATTTTTCTAATCAGATTATTAAGAATAGCATTGTGAATTAATATGTTGACTCAGTTAAAAGTTTATTAACTCATGTTATTTTTTATGTTAATCATATGAAGGGCCAGGGGGAAAAAAGATGAAAGTGACCAAAAAGCGATTTTGAGAAAAACGAAGAACAAAGTTTGATTTCTCGTAGCTCCTTATGTAGTTTTTCGAGTTTTCATGCACATTTCGGTCGCTTCTCATCTTTTTCCCCCTTGTTGTTCTACCAGATGATATTAATCCTTCATAGCCCCTAGATAGCTCTAATATCTCAAAATTGACGAAAAAGTTATTTTCATCTTTTTTCCCCCTGGCCCTTCATATGGTTGGAGATATAAAAATCATTATTCTAACGAAAACACAGCAAAAACAAAAAATTCAGTATCTGGAGGTGAACCTTCTTTAGAATTTAATCACGGATTCTAACCAATGCGTGCGGTAAACGTTTTTCTTGACGTTCTCTTCGGCCTTGAAAAATTAATAATTGTTCTGGAAATTTCTAAAAAAAGATCATATTGAACAAATTCAAATTTTGAAGAAAGAAAAAAACGCTTCGAAGTGTATCAGAGCGCTGCCAAAGCTACTAAAATAGAGAAGTGTCAACCTATTAAATATTCCTACTTTGACTGCAAAATATTGTTAGGAGACTTACAAAACACAAATATTCACCATTGCCGAACTTTAAAACACAATGATTGATTTTTAATGAATGTTTTAAAAACCCGTGCGCCAAAAAAAAAAAAAAAAAAAAAAAAAAAAAAAACGCGCCTTGAAAACGAAACCAATGACGTCGGATGGCTGTATTTTTAAATCGTTCAGACACAAAATTGTGTTGCACCCATAATACGAGCTTTTCTGTGCGGAGTTTCTTTTTTTTTTCCCTTCCGTTATCAATTAATTCAAGTCTTTTTATTCACTATGAAGATAAGATGCGTCAAAAGGCAATCCAATAACCTGAAAACTACTTGTATCGATTTTTTTTGCCGATGATGTTCCTGTATGTTGTTCTATCAAGTAAAAATAAAATTAAAAAATCTAAAACTTCTCTATCAGTGACGTACTCAGGGGGTGGGCTGATAGAGCTGCAGCCCCCTTCGAAATTTTCCAAACAAATTTTAAAAATTTAAGCTGAAATCATTTATTTATTTTTATAATCAAAGCACGAGAATTTCTTTTGAAAAAAAAAAAAAGTGTTGGCAAAATTAAAAGAAAGGGAAGAAAATAAAATTCCTTCTTCTTTTCTTTTTTTTTATATCTCCATTTTACTGTATGTGACCTGAATGGTTATCTTATAGTAATTCAATTTGTTGACATTTACTTCAAATATGTTTCAAAAGCACCAATTAATGCTTGTTCATTCATCTAATTCTTTTAAAAAATTTTAACAAATGTGTGAATAAAGCCCAATAATAGAAATGTAGTAAAATAAATATCAAAATTAAAGTTAATAAAGCTCAAATTTGCAAAACATTTCATACATTTGTTTAAAGAACACCTAATTCAATGAAGGAAATGTTTCAAGTTTCAATTTTATCATTTTCTGTTCTCATAAAAACGCTTTACTTCTCAACAGTAATAATCATATTTTTTTCTTTTTTTAATGATGTATTTTTCCATCTGAAATTAGCATTGATAACAGAAATTCGAAAAAAAAAATTAGCTGCATTTTATGAGGTGCCCCGCCCCCTTCTTCTCAAAAAGTGTCCACTCAGCCCCCCTGAAATGATTTGTCTGCATACACCATTGTTCCCTATTTTGCTCATTTGGTTGTACAAAAAGGTACTTTGGTAGTACCGAAAGAAGACCAACAACAGGCACACTAACATTTCCACGTACTGTTAGTTTTATTTATAAAAGTTCTCTCTCTCTCTGTTTAAACTTTTGCTCTTTCTTTATTTTGTACTAAATTCAGATGCAGATGTTTAGAAGCTAATATCATATTTTAATTTCATAAATTGATGAAATATCATGACATTCAAATTATACATACTCCCTCTCAATACTCTTCAATGCTATCAAATTTTCGAAGGACGAAATTCTAAAAAATTCTAGTTCCACCAATCTCATAAAAAAGGATTCGAATATGGTCGAAAATTCTTTTTTACTTCAAGGAATTTTGAAATAAAATCAGATGCTTTACGTAGGATCTTGTCCTTCCATGATTAGGTGCAAAATTATGGGTAAAATTATAATAAAACAGGATGCCTAAGATACAGGATGTCAGCGGTTTTTCCCGGAACTTTTAATCTTCAGTCTTCAGACTCTAAAACGAACGATGTGACTAAATAACTGTGACATATCTTCTGTTCCATTCTTCCGGTAACGGGCACGAAATGATCGTCATTTTTCGGTAAAAAAATAGTGTGATATAAACTTAGAAAACATTAGTTTTACTATCGAAAGCAGGTTGTTGTGAACTGAGCGTGCAACTTGATGGAACTGAACTATAGCAGCTAAAAGATACGATGGTGCCCAGCAGCTTTATCCATTTACCTCGACTTATTGGTATTTTTTGGTGCCTATCTGTTACTCTGTAAGTGATTTTTTTTTTTTTTTTTTGTTAAATTAATGACATTTTTTATTTTCGAAAGTTTTTTGAAACAAGTACTAATCCGTTTTCACTAGTTTAGATTTCGATAATAGGTACAATAGTTCTGTCAACCTACCAATTAAGAGCATGCAAAAAGTTTAAAAGCAAATGGATACAGTCGAACCTCGTTAATCCGAACACACTTAAGACGAATTTACTAATGCTAATACAAACTACATTTCCTATCCCGTCCGACTGTTTGCTGCTCATTGTTGTTCGGATATGACGAACTACCGTTGAGAGTTGAGACGAATGGGTTTTAAAAGTCCCCTTAAAGTTTGTTTTAACAAGGTTCAACTGTATTTTTGAAGTCAAAGATTCAAATACTTAAACTCTATACGTAATGCAACCAACAGTTATATCTCCAAGTTTCGTGTCCACCTCACAGGATTGAATGTAGGAGTTAATATCTGCCTCAGGGTTCGTCAGTTCTAGCAGCATAAATATAAGACTCGTGCTAACTAAGTGTCACATTTTATTTTAAAAACATGCAATTAGACCTAAATGCGTTTTAAATTCTATTCTCGTATAGAAAGCTACCTTTTAAATTTAAGTATCGATTGAAAGTGCATTGGTACTAAACTTAAAAACAAGATCCATATGAATAATGAATTAAAATGATAATTTCATTATATCATCAGTTTTCTTTCATTGTAATGAGTTATTTCGTTAACATGAGCAATAAACTATTGCTCATAACTTACTCACCAATAGAGCAAAATCAACTTTTTAAAGCTGTTTTAAGAAGCACGATGGTATCTTTATATATAAGCAAGTACTAAGTTTAAATTAAAAATTTCAAAAAACCCCTACCATGATTGCCGACCTCATATTAACCCATTAATGCCTGACATTTTTTTTTTTTCAAAAAATGTTTCGTATACTAGTTACTAACAGTGTTTAATGAACAGGAAAAATAATTTTAAAAATATTATGTAAAAAATAATTTTTTTATTAAGGAAAGAAAAATCGTCCCTTAAAAGTTACGATAGACCCCAGAGGGTACATACTTTTTTTACTAAATTTTTTTCTGCCTACCATATAATATTTAAAAATACATTTTATAAGAAGAAATAAAAGCAGCAATTAACATAAACTGGGAAGCTGGGAATAACTTTGAAAACTTAGCTTTTTTTCTTGAGATTGTGAACGATGTAATTTTTGATAAAGATCATATTAAAACTGCTGCAGAACACACTTTACAATGGCTATA
>JAXGGA010000979.1:120000-175453 GCA_038373865.1 Uloborus plumipes
CCCAACCCTCTTGTGCTTTTTATTTTTTTACCCCTCTTTTTTATTTTATTTATTTTTTAAAATATTATTTATTTTTTTTTTAAATATTTGTTTATTTTTTTAAATTGTAAATATTATTTTTTTATTTATTATTATTTTTCTAAAAATACTAATTATACGTAGAACAGAATCGCTTTTTTTCTTTTCCAGACATTCCAAGCACACTCACACGCACACAAAATAAATAAATAAATAAATAAAATAATAAAGAAAAAAAAATAATGTGGATTAAAAATATTAATTAATGAATAATTTTTATTCAAAACAAATCAGCCCATAATTTTAATTAAAAATAAATTAATCAATAATTTAAATAAATAAATTAATTAATTAGCTTTAAAAAATCCCCCCCAAAAATTTTTATGGCGCAACATGCGCCATAATCCCCCCCCCCCCTGTGGGCACCCCTGGTTAGAGATACATTATATTAGTCTAGGTTTAAGCAAAAAAGATAAAAAAAATTCGAAAATTAAGCCAATGAATATATTTTTAATTGTAAAAATTATGTAAATATAAAATTTCCTATTATTAGGTAAAACGAAGAAAAATAATAATAATGAATAAATAAATTTTTCAATTACTGATTACAAATGGTAATTAAATAAAAATATGAACATGTAAAAAAGAAGGTAATATGAAAATATAGTCTATAATAATTATTTTGTCTACTAAATATTTTTAATTAATAAAAAAAAATAAGTACCGACATAATTAATTTTTTGCCACATGCATAATTTATCACAATTTAGAGAGCTTCAAAGTCATATTTAGTTCATAATGTCAATCGAAGATTTACACCAAAATCCAGTTGAAAAAAAAAAAAAAACTCTTGCCAACAGCAGTCTTTAAAAAATGACTGATTCTGTCAGATTTGACAAGTTGGTAAGTGCATTCGATTAAACCTATTTCTCAAAAAATACGGCTCCTATTTTCGTGGGATGAAAATCATACTTAATTCATAATGTCAGTCGAAGATTTACATCAAAATCCAGTTGAAAAAAATTTTTTTTCTTTCCCATAGCAGCATTTAAAGAGAGGACAGATTCAGTATCATTTACATTGAATCCCGTAGGAAGTAGGGAGCGTTTCAGCTAGCGTCCTCTGGCGGGCGTGTGAGAATTCGTTGCCACTTTCAAACTAGCGCATCCGTAGAACATTTCTCTCCTTCTTTCTACTCCGTGGGCTACACGGTGCCTCTTTTCAAACAATTTTTTTTATTTTTTTTGAAAATAATGCTATTGAAAATAATTCGTACCCTGCTTTCAGCTTATACAATGTATTTCTAGAATTACGTTCTTAATAGAGAAGTTTCGACTCATTAAATATTCCAACTTTGACTACAAGATATTGTTAAGAAACTTACAAAACACAAAAATTCACCATCGCCGAATTTTAAAACACAATGAGTGATTTTGAATCAATTAAAAAAAAAAACCCACGCGTAAAAAAAGCGCGCCTCGAAAGCGAAACCAGTGACTTCTGATGGCTCTAATTTCAGCCTTTCACCCGCAAAATGCCATCTTTTCATGCAAAGTCACTTATGGAAATAAGAATTGTCAAAGGCCAATCCAATGACCTGTCAGAGATGATTGTTTTGAACTTTTTGCGGCGAAAACCGTATTCAAATTTTGGAGAGGCATTCAGAAGGGTCAATTATGACCTTGATAAATTGATACATGAACGAACATGTAAGTGGGTCGTGGGCGGGTGTTGTTTTGGCTGTTTTTTGATGTAACTGTTTCTGAACCCTTTGCTCCCCCTGGAAAACTGTTTGTTGCCAAGAATGAACGGACCGGCATCAAATTTTACTGAGAGGGTGCAAAAAATGGGTGGATCATGACCCTTAACGCAATCAAAGCTAGCGGAATAAACAGGCTTCTTTAACCAGGCTCGAACTAAAATTTTTGGGAGGTGGGAATTTTAAATTGGCCGAAATGAAATTCCAATTTTATTGACTGATAAATTACGAGCACACAAACATACACTGCTCGACATTGAAAATGCAACACCAAGAAGGAGTGGTCAGAAATTCATGCAAATTTTACCGTAGACGCACGTCACTGAGTTATGCAAATGATATGAAATGCGCTGCTCTCCGACGCACGTGAAGTAAGATATAAGAGAATGAAGTTGAAAAGTGGACTATGTTCATGTTGGTTTTTCTGCCCGACTAATTATCGGAGAAATTCGGTTTTTGTCTCGAAGGATACGTGTGATAGGAGGAAATGCCACGCCGTCCTCAACGAAGACACTTCCAGCAAGGGGTATGGTGATCGGACTGAGAAGGGGAGGTTGGTCCATACGTCAAATTGCAGCTGATACCCACATGGATGCAAGCACTGCGCATCGGCTGTGTCGGAGATGGTTGGAAAGAGGAAATGTAGCCACATTGAGGGGTGCAGGTGCAGCCAGAGTGACGTCAGACCGCTTGGATCGACGGATTCCCCGACAAGCTGTGGCGGACCCGCAAGTCACTTGTACGTCGATTCTGCAGCACGTGCAAGGTACCCTGGATGTTCCTGTGTCGACCAGAACCATTTCCCGTCGACTGGTTGCACGTGGCCTGCAATCACGGCGCCCGCTAAGAAGACTGCCATTGACCTCACAGCACAGACTCCAACGTTTGGAATGGTGCCAGACCAGAGCGACGTGGATGGCAGAATGGCAAACCGTAGTGTTTTCAGATGAATCCCGCTTCTGTTTGTCCAGCGATAGTCATCGCATACGTGTGTGGCGTCGACGTGGAGAAAGATCGAATCCGGCAGTAACTGTGGAACGCCCCACAGCGCGACAACGTGGCATAATGGTTTGGGGCGCTATTGCATACAATTCCATATCACCTCTAGTTCGTATTCGGGCACTATGACGGCCCAACGATATGTAGATAATGTACTGCGGCCGGTGGCAATCCCCTACCTTCAGGGTCTGCCAAATGCAATTTTTCAACAGGATAACGCCCGGCCTCACAGTGCTCGAATCAGCCAACATGCTCTACGAGGTGTACAGATGCTTTCCTGGCCACCATACTCTCCTGACTTGTCACCTATCGAACATGTGTGGGACGTGATTGGACGCCGTTTGCAGAACCTGTCACGGCCTCGTTCAGAGGACGAACAGTGGCAAATGGTTGAAAGGGAATGGAGTGCCATCCCTCAGGACACCATCCGCAGGCTTATTGACTCCATGCCTAGACGTGTTTCTTCGTGCATCGCTGTCCGCGGTGGTTCTACTTCTTACTGAGCCGACGCCGTCCTCGCTCTAAATTTTGCTTCTTTTTTTTGAAATAAATATCACTTATTGTTCCATGCTGTCTCTGTCTTCTTACCAAATTTCATCAATTTCTGACCACTCCTTCTTGGTGTTGCATTTTCAATGTCGAGCCGTGTATCAGGCACACACAACAGCGAATGAAAATGAATGTTACACAGAGTTAAAAACCAACCTTGAAAATTTTTAAAACGAGAAAAGTGTTATGGCAATATTATATCCAAGTTTACCGGATCATTATTAAAATTTGCCAAATAAGTAAAGTTTTGGGCAGGCCGAATGACCTAACAGGACCGTTATGAGCCTCGCAATAAAACTTGTTACACTTTGGATAGCGAGACACAGTTTGGAATTTTTGAGGAGGGAGAAGGGGGGGGGGACAAAAGATGTGTGCTCCATGTAAATTGCACCAAAAACCAGCAAAAACCTTCCCACCTGAATGTACATACATTGATTTCCCAAAGAGTAGGGGAGGGGGAATTGATTTATCAATTCAGCGGCTCTAGCAGCGTATTTGAGATCTGTAGTCTGTGGGACGAAGGCACAAAAGATGCTGAGAAACATGGTTTCGTTTGCCAACTTCAGAGACTATAAAATGTGATATTTTTCTGAATCCTTAGAGTCTACAGATGAACAAAACACAATGTTCCCAAAAAAAAATACTGTCTCATTAATTTTTTACAGACCATTAAAAGAACATGACAAAATAAGCGAAAATGAAATTCTACAGGCGGATAATTACGTTAAATATCATAAAAATGTGGCTGTCTCTATCAAAATATTTATATGTATATATAGATGGATAGATAGACACTGTTTGATATTCTTTTCGGCGACCCCTCTCGAATTTGTGCATGCGTCAGTTCTCAATTGATTTTATGAAACTAGGGGTGATTGTGATAAGAGAGATAAGGAATGGGAAGGGATTTTTCTTTGTTTTGTTTTGCTTTTCGTTGGATTCGTTTATTTGAGGTGTTGATCGACTCTTGTCAATCTTCTTGATGTTTTTTTTTTTATTTTATTTCTCTTCCTTATCAGGTCTATGAAAATAAAATGATATCGGACAAAGTAGAATTGCTGCCATCGTGCATTTTCGTAATCAAGCTGCCTGCCTTTTTAAAATAGAACCGTTCAACGGTGCTAGGCGCAGGTTTCGAGGCCGGACAGTTAGATAGATAGACATTTACAAAAAAAAAAAAAAAAATGTTAACAAAAATCAGTAAAAAATTTTTGAATTTAAATATAACTTTGAAAAAAAAAAAAAAATCCTTTGCGTAATGAAAAAAAGCATAAGAGAAAAACATATTTAACGCAAATGAGTAGGAAAACGGCATACATGTGTTTCGGCGTTACAAGGTACATCCTTTTCAATGTTAAAAATGCGATTTTATGGATGAAATTCTGCATCAAATTTATCAAATATTAATTCTAACTGAATTATCATGATCATAAAAATCATTTATGCACATCTGCTGACACAAGAGCTTGATTTAATGAATATTTTTGCACCTTCATGTACATTTTTTTGAAGAAGGAGTTTTCAGGTGTGCATTGAAGATGTGTTTTTCTAATTATCTAGTGCAGTAGAAACAGTGTTTCACTACTTCAATGATGTCAGTATTTATAATGTGTACTCAATGAATTTTTGCCTTTGATTCCTTTTTTTGGATTCCTGCAGGTTAAAAATATTTTTTCCTGAACTCCTCCCCCCCCCCTTTTTTTTTTGTTCTTCCATCAAATTACGCACAAGATAGAAGAGATGCCCCTATATAACAAGGTTTAACTTTCTGCAGAGCTCATTGTAGTTCCTGCACTTCGTTTTCGGCCCTAGGGCCGAATTCAAGTGAAATACCATTGCAATCGCTTCGAGGCGATCGCAATAGACCAAAATTGCAATCGCTACTGGAAGTCGAATTACGATAGAATCGTATCTCGTAGCGATTGTAACGTTTCACTTGAATTCAAATTTGGGAATTTACGATTGCATAGGTGAGTTGCGATCGTCCGTGTTTCACTTGAATCCCGTACTAACCGCTGATTTCATCAATTAACCAGCCACTGGTTACTATTCCTATTTCACTGGTTGCGCACTTCGAACACAAGCATTGTCAGAAGTCGAAAGAGCATAACTGTAGTTGCAACGGTTACCATAGTAACACTTTCCCCTCACTTTTACTGCTTTGATTTTAAAACGTGGTTTTAAAGCACTTTTAAGTAATTATTTCCTTAGCATTATTTCTGATCTTGATGCTTGAAGAAAGTTGTTAACTGATTTTCAGTTTTTCCTCTTTTAGAATAGAGAATGAAAATAATGACCCTTTGTGCACTATGTGTTAAATGGTTTCAGTCTTGTGTTTAAGGAAGAAATTTCCTTCATTCCGTTTTCTGAAATGTGCTTGAAAATGGTAAAAGGCACACATCATGTGAATTGTATTCACATGTATGTATGCCGTTTTATATTAAAAAATTTAATTTACGTATAAAAGTGCAATCTGTTTCATTATTAATGCACATATTTGTCACAAAAGATGAATTAAGCTCACAAAAATATTTTTCAAACTTCTTTGTTACATTATTTTACTGCATGAACCTATAAGATAATAGAACCTGTTATTAATAGACTTTCAAACTGTTGTGCAATTTCTTCTAAACATATTACATTTATCTTCACAATCATTTCCATGATATTTTATTCTTGTTGTCATTTCAAAGGATTGCTGCCTTTTTTTTTTTCAAGGTCAAGAGCTTTGTTTATAATTAGTTTGCACAATCTATGTATCAGTTTATTTAAATAATTTTTTCCTAGTTAAAATAAAACAAAGCATGGAGGGAAATTGTTTCATACAAAGGCCAATAAAAATTTACTTTCATTACTTGTTCTTTAAAAATATTGAAGTTCGTATATTTTTGGGAGAGTTTTGTGCTTGAATGTGTGTTTGTATACTTTTGCTTTTGGAGTTTTGTATAATTTTCTGTCTCTCTCTTTTTTCTTTTATTATTTTCTTTTAGTCATATGCTTTATTTAAATGTAAGTGAAAGAATTCCATTAATTTCATTATCAAATTTCTTTTTTTAAGGATTTATACCAGTATTCGAAGATGAATTTTCAACACGTAAGTTACATTGAAATGATCAAAAATCTTGTAATATCCTATATTCAAGCAAATTTAATTCAGGATTTTATATGAATAATACGTGAAAATTGAAGTATGTTTGTCTGTATCATTGGTAACTGGTTTTTAGTTGTAAACAAATGCATTAGGTGCACTTATGTTTAAGTTCTTGCAATCATAATTTTAAATTATTATTTATGTAGATACATACTTTTTCAAGTGTACAAATTTGACCTAGAATATCTTGAGTTCTGGGTCACCAAGTCATGAATTCATCAAGGTTCTAATGTATTTCCTTTAAAAATTTGCTCTATGCCTTTTGATTGTTCAAGCTTCAGCCTGAAAAAATCGGTGATTGATGCCTTTGAGCGCTTATTGCAATTAAATAAGTAAATATTTTCAGGAGTGTGATAAAAATTATGTTTTAAAAGAAAATATGGGAAACCGGTTTTGCTGAAATTGGCTTTTTTTTTCTCTTTTCTAAAAAAAACTGGGCAATTCAGTAAGATAAAAATGCTGTTGACTTATAAACTTAGTTTCCGTTAGAATTAGACTATCATATTTTAAACTATACATGTATATATATTGTTTAAAAAAAATCAAATATAAATGAAAAACATTTCTTGTTCTCTCAAATATGGTAAAACATTACTATTCTCTTGTTTCAGACATTTGTGAAGAACCTCCACCCCCATTAAATGGTGAATTACTCTGTGGGAAACATAAAAGGAAACAAAATAAGTAAGATATTTTTATAAATTTAAAAGAACTTAAAAAAATAGCCTCATCAACTTAATTTTTGAAAAAGGTTTCTGATTATTTGTTTAAGACATAATTCCAACAATTCAAGCTGCCCTGTAGTAATTCTCATTTACTGACTAAAAAGAGAGAAATTGTTTTTTGCATCATCATCTTCTTTTTTTCCCTCTCCCAGCAAGCTCCTGGAATAAAATCAACCTGTACTACCATCTACAGATTGAATGCAAAGAGCATAGTTCTTGAAATTTTTAAACCGTTTAAAAAATTTAAAAAGAAAACTGGTTGAAGTTTGTCCTGTTGATAAATAAGTCAGTAATATAGAATCTTTGAATTTACCTTTAAAACCAGTGTTAGAATTCTTTCTAAAACCTAATGCATCTTAGAAGTTTTTAAAAGAATTGTTTAGTTATTAGGTGCTGGCTTAAAATCTATTTTGCCCATCATTCATTAATTTGGTTGGCACAATCATTTCAACTCTTATTGCTCTTCATTTCAATTCAAATTTGACATCTATATGCATGAAGCTAATATAAGTACCATATGCTTTGAAAACAAAGGCTGATCATGAAATTTATTAATTGCTTCAAGGTGTTTTAGAGAATAGATAATTATAAGTGTGTTACAGTTATTTATACCTTTATGCATACAGTTTAATAAGATTGTGTGCCAACTCTGTAATTATAAAAAATCTAGCTGTATATTCTGATTCAATTCCTATCACTAGTTGCCTTGTTGAACTATCTAGAACCAAAAGTCTATGGAAAACTGGTCTGCATCACAGCTTCCAGTTTACGATGAATGTTCTAAAATAGAAACTGAATATCAAAACTGATGTTTAACTGAGTACCGAACACCACTTCAAATACTTTGAAAAGTGCTTGAGTACTGCAATACCCTTGGAGTCTGCTCTGTGTCAGGTTGAGCCTGAGTCCAAATGTTCTTTAGCATGAAATCAAAATATAAAAAGAGAACTTTCGCTAAATGCTGAAATGCATTTGATGTGACTTTTGAATATTTATTTGCATACCTTTGTGCATGCAGTTTTCTCTTCTGTTTAGTTACAGAAAGAGGTGCCAATAAATCTGGCTGGTAGCTTTCTCCCTTTTATCCCCCATAGCAAAGTTGAATATTGCATATTTTATGCTATCTTCAGTTCTTCATGATGATCTGCATGGATTGTTTGAGGCATTGCAAATGTTGTAAGTAAAAAATCAAAGCAAAAGTAATGTGAACTCAGAAATAAAAAGGAATGTAGAGGCTATATCACGCATGAAGCAATAAAACTATGTATGTGTGTGCGTTATAAGTGACCTCCTTGCACAGAAATTTTTTTATGGTAACTGCTAAACTGTGGGTGAACATGAAAATAACAAGTGCACAATCACTATTAGTATTAAGAGTGTAGGATTAAGCCAAGGTGAGAGCAGTCTATGAGGGCATAAGAAAACTTAAAAAGGTTGAAAATGAGAGAGAAAAGCATATAAATAGAGAAAGAAAAAAAAAGCAAACCGGAAGCAAAAAGAAATTAGGCTAGAACATCTAAACCAGAAAAGAAAAGACCTAGTTAGAAAATTGAAAATTTTTTCTGATTTGAATGAGAATTTTTTTGATTATATTAAGCTTTCCAACTTAGCTTGAGGACTGAAGGACATTTCTAAATACAATTATGTAATTAAAATATTTAAATGAATGAAATCTAAGATTTTGATTCAAGACCAGTTTATGTATATTACATTTATGTCACACTCTTTTGAAATGTGCATAGTAAATGAGTTTCTTTGCATCAATCATCTAACATTTTTCTTATTTGTTATGAAACTTCAGTTTTGCATAAAATAGAGAACATACTAGCAACAGTTATGCAAAAGACAATTGTAGCTACTTTATATTTCACTGTACAAAAAAAAAAAAAAAAATAATAATAATAGTGACAAAACAGCATTGGATTTAACTCTTTGAAGCTGTATAGAGCAATTCTAACTTTTGGTTGGTTATTTTCATAAAACTATTGGTGTAACTTTTCTGTTTATTTTATTATTTTTTTAAAGGTATGTGTGCAAAGCTCAGTGTGATGATGGATTTCTGTTTCCAAATGGAAAAGCAAAAGCAAGACATATTTGTGATATGTCTTCTGGAAAATGGACGCCAACATATATTTTCCCTAATTGCAATCGTAAGTGTACCATGGTTCATTGGAAAATGTAGCATAATACTTATTTCTGCAACCACAGAAAGGTGGTCTAACATTAGATATTTTAATTTTCTGATATCCTGATGCATAATTATTTAACTCTTTCATTTCATTGAAATGTAACAGACATCACATAAAATTTAACAATTAACTTCATTTTTGAAATTAAAGCACTCTTACTAATGTTTTATTTTCAATACACTTTTATAAATTTTACTTGTGGGTTTGTTTGTATGTATGTAATTCTGAATAAAAGATAAAATTAACATTCTTTACAAATATAAAAGTAATATATTTAATACTATTATTAATACTAAAGGTTAAACTATATTACATGTTGATGTGCGAGTATTATGAGTGTTTCAGTCGCTTGTATGTAACTCTGAATAAAAGCTGAAATTCAGGTTCTTTGCAAATGTAAAAGTAATATATTTTTCAATATGATTAATACGAAAGACTAAACTATATTATATAAACTATATTACTTATATTACATGTTGATGTATTTATTATAAGAGCATATAAAAGCATATTGTTACAAATCTTGTAAATAGTTGTTGTTTTTCCTGCCTTGCATCATTTTCATTAGTTTTGGTTTTATCTGACGTCATGTTGCAAAAGTATCTGAAGATATCACTTTTATCACTTGTATACCGGCCCTGTAACGTTTTGTAGTTTTTACACTTGCCCTGCATTTAATAAGCGTGAAGACATTTTTGGCTCAGAGTGTTTTCTTTTTTTTCTTTTTCTTTTTATCGCTAGAACTTTCTCAATGGAATTGTTCAAGTTATGAATGATTTGGAATACTCCGGATATTTCTAGAATAGTGTCGTAATTTCTTTCCGTGTATAAATAGCCTTGAACACAGTTTTTAGTCAGTCAGTTGTTTTCAGATTTGATTCTGGTGACTCGTTTTATTCGCTATTTGCTTGGGCGAATGTTTGTTTTGCTTTTGTAATTGCTTAATTACTGTTCACGTTAGATACGTGGTGCTGAATTACTGTTGAAAGTACAGTGTAGTGTTTGCTGCCTAATTGCTGATGTTTAGCAATTGTTTTCTGCTCTTATTGTAAATAATGTACATACTTGTAAATAAATTTATAGTTACTTCCTCAAGATTGGAATGCTCATTTGAAGAAAGTTGAAGGTGCTACGGACTCGTTACAATTTTGGCGCCCAACGTGGGGCATCTTCAAGGACTTTCTTGGAATTTTCTGTGAACTTGGACTTTTCTTCCTGAGGACTTTTTTTGACTTCAGAATTTTATGGTGATTACTCGAGCAATGGAGGAACAACTGAAAAAACTCTTTGACGCGATCAACGCTGTTAAAAGTGACATGACTGCGAATCAAGAACAATTAAAAAATGACATGGCTGCGAATCAAGAACAATTAAAGAGTGATTTAACCGCAAGCATAACTTCAAATCAAGAGCAAATAAAGAATGATATGGCGACTCTGGCTACTAATCAAGAACAATTAAAAATTGATCTAGCAACTAATCAAGAACAATTGAAAAATGATCTAGCTGATGAAATTAAAAGCGATTTAACGTCAATGAAAAGTTTGGTGGAAAGTAAATTTACCAATGTGGAAAATAAAGTGGAGGCTCTGGAAGAGAAAGTTGACAGCGTTGAGAATCGAATCACCACAGTAGAAAACAATGTTGAAAAGAAAATTAAAGAACTTGAATCGAAGTTATCAGCATCCTGCAACAACTCAAGTGACTGTGTAGCTGCAGCTGAAACTTCTCGTTCATCCATTAAACTGGCCACATTTGACGGGAAGACCTCGTGGAATATTTACAAGAAGCAGTTCCTCATCGTTGCAGAAGCAAACTCCTGGGACTCTTCCACGAAAGCCTGTCACCTTGCAGCCTCGCTGAGAGGGGATACAGCTGAAATACTACAGACCTTCCCAGAGGACAAGCACCGTGACTTCGAAGCCTTATCATCGGCCTTGGAGCTTCGCTTTGGCGAATCATGCCAAAAAGAATTCAGCCAACTTCAGCTCAAATCCCGACTTCAGAGGGCTGGAGAGACTTTGCAAGTTTTTGCAGCAGAAGTCGAGAGGCTTTCCCATCTCGCCTTCTCGGACTGTCCTTCGGGTGTTCGCGATAGCCTGGCCCTGAACTACTTCATAGATGGAGTGTGAAATCCAGAAGTTCAGACGGCTCTCCGGATGGCGGACATTAAGGATCTTAAATCCGGTCTGGTTTACGCAATGAAGTTCGAGGCTGCACAGCAAATGTCCCGCAAGGATCGCCATTCGACCAGGGGCGTGAGTGCCCAAGATTTGAACTCAACTCGTCTCTCGGACATTGAGCGACAAATCAAAGAGATGTCGGGGACCCTGAAGAAGATTGCGGCTCGCAAAGACCAAGGTGGACAAACACTGAAGTGCTGGAAATGTGGCGGTGAGGGTCATGTACGAAGGAATTGCGAAGCTCGCCAAGAAAAGAAGACGTCTCCCAAAGTTTTCCAGATTTCCCCAAGAAGTGGCGGCTGCAACGGACTCTTCATTTACGCTTATGTGAATGGGTTTCCCTGCGAAATGATTGTGGACACGGGAGCCAACGTAACCATCATTAGGACTGATGTGGCTCGTCAATTTGGACTCAAGATCTTGTGGACGCCGCCCTGCGTTACTCTCCAAACTGTGACAGGTGACAAAATCGAGATTGAAGGAAAAGTGAACTAAGAAATAATGTTCGGAAGCGCCACCTACCATCACACGGCATTCGTCGCTGACATTACAGATCCCTTCATTCTCGGACTGGACTTTTTGAGAAAATTTGATTTTTCTATCGACTTTAAAAATAATGAGCTGCACTCGATGAGGGAAGACATAGCAATTTTCAATGCTGAAAATAATTTAAAATCCGCTTATCAAATAATAGCCCAAACAGATTTATTGATTCCCCCAAGATCAGAAATACTAATACCTGGCTCCATCAAGGAAAACAACAGCTTTAAATTCGGCCTAATTGAATATCCTAACCAGAGTAATAGCCCAAAAGGAGTACTAGTGGCATCTACGCTTGTGGACCTTTCAAGGAATGCCGTTCCTGTGAGAGTCGCCAATGTAAGTGAAAGACCGAGGAATATCAAGAAAGGAGAAGTGTTGGCAACTTGTACTCCCGTAAACTGCATAATCAGAAGAATTGATTCCTCCGAGACTGTGTCTTCCGAATCCTTGACTTCGAAATTAATTGGGAGTGCAGCATTATCGAAGGATCAAAGATACGCTGCGGAAAAATTGGTGGACGACTTCAAGCAGGTGTTTTCATCTACACCCAAAGATGTTGGTCGCACGAGTTTAGCGCAGCATAGGATCGACACTGGAGATCATCCCCCTATCAAGCAGCATCCAAGACGACTACCGTTCGCCGAGAAGGAAGAGGTTGAGATCCTCGTAAAAGAGATGCAGGAGAATGACGTCATCGAACCCTCATCCAGTCCTTGGGCATCCCCTATCGTCTTGGTCCGAAAGAAAGACGGCTCCACCAGATTTTGTGTTGACTACCGACGCCTGAATGACATCACCAGGAAGGACAGTTACCCTCTTCCACGGATCGATGACACTCTGGACACCCTTTCCGGACACAAGTGGTTTTCGACCCTGGATTTGAAGAGCGGCTACTGGCAGGTGGAGATACACCCCGACGACCGAGAGAAGACGGCGTTTACAACCGGACAAGGCTTGTGGCAGTTTAAAGTGATGCCCTTCGGCCTCTGCAATGCACCAGCCACGTTCGAGCGTCTTATGGAATCAGTGTTAAGAGGACTCTCTTATGAATCCTGTCTTGTCTACTTGGACGACATCATCATCGTAGGACGCAGTTTTGAGGAACATTTGTCTAATCTTAGGAAGGTGCTGCAAAAGCTTAAGGAAGCCAACCTGAAGTTAAGCCCGTCCAAATGTAATTTGTTCCGCCATGAGGTGAACTACCTTGGTCACATTATCTCTTCTGATGGTGTGCGAACAGATCCGGATAAGGTATCCGCAGTCAAGAATTGGAGCCGCCCCGAAAATGTTCATTAGCTGCGAAGTTTCCGGGGCTCTGCACGTACTACAGGAAGTTTGTGAAGGGTTTTTCCAACATTGCACGACCTTTGCATAAGCTGACGGAGAGCAAACAAAAATTTGAATGGTCCAAAGAATGCGAGGATGCATTTCTACAGCTGAAGGAGGCGTTAACATCAACGCCTATTCTCTCTTATCCTCAGCCTGGAAAATCCTTCATACTTGACACTGATGCGAGCCACGAGAGCGTTGGAGCTGTTTTATCTCAAGAAATAGACGGTAACAAACATGTCATCGCCTACTGGAGCAAATGCTTATCCAAGTCGAAGCGAAATTATTGTGTCACGAGAAAGGAATTGCTCGCCATAGTTAAAGCTGTAGAACATTTCCATCATTACCTCTACGGCCGCAAATTCCTGCTCCGGACCGATCATGCCTCTTTAACTTGGCTTTTGAATTTCAAGAATCCAGAGGGCCAGGTAGCCAGGTGGATACAGCGGCTCCAGGAATATGACATCGAGATTAAGCACCGAAAAGGTTTGTCACACGGTAATGCTGACGCATTATCAAGAAGACCTTGTTCCGAGAACTGCCATTATTGCTCCCGAATAGAGAAACAGTACGGGACGACAATCCCTACTGCCTGTCAAGTTACTGCTACTTCATCATCTTCAGATCCTGATCCATGGAGTGACGACCAAGTAAGAAAAGATCAGCTTGAAGACCCAGACCTAAAGCCTATCATAGAGCTAATGGAAAAGGACAGTCGGCGACCTAGTTGGCAAGACGTTTCTATCTACAGTCCTGCAGCGAAAAGATATTGGGCTCTATGGAAATCTCTCCAGTTGCGGAATGGCGTCCTGTATCGGAAATGGGAATCTGACGATGGTAAAGCATTCAAATGGCAGTTACTCCTTCCCAGATCAAGAATTCCAGACGTTCTAAAAGAATTGCACAGTAGTCCCACTGGAGGACACTTTGGTATCCTGAAAACCCTCCACAAGGTTCGAGAGCGCTTCTTCTGGAGCAAGGCGAAGGATGACGTGGAGAAGTGGTGTCATTCTTGTGACGCCTGTGCTGCCCGTAAAGGACCAAAGAGAAGAAGCCGCGGGAAGCTACATCTTTACAATGTGGGAGCTCCTTTCGAACGAATCGGGATCGACATTCTTGGTCCTCTACCGAAAACTACTGATGGGAACAAATACATCCTCGTTTCCATTGACTATTTCACCAAATGGCCCGAAGCATATTCCATTCCGGATCAAGAAGCTACCACTGTAGCAGAGACTCTAGTCCAGCATTGGATCTCGAGATATGGGACACCTTTGCAGATCCATTCCGATCAGGGAAGAAACTTCATCTCTGCTGTGTTTAAGGGCCTATGTAAAATCCTCAAAATTGAGAAAACTCGAACGACACCACTACACCCACAATCGGACGGCATGGTGGAGAGATTCAACAGGACAATCCTTAATAATCTCTCACTTATGGTCTCCAAAAATCAACAGGATTGGGACAAGAAACTTCCTCTGTTCCTGCTGGCCTACCGCAGTGCTGTCCACGAGACCACCGGATATTCCCCATCACAGATGCTCTTCGGCCGAGAGCTTCGGCTACCTTGTGATCCCGTCTTCGGTCTCCCTCCAGATGCGCCTTCATCGCCTGAGGAGTACGTCCAGGATCTCCAGGCCTGGTTGGAAGACGTTCATCACTTCGCACGGGAGCAAATCAACATCGCAACGGAGAAGATGAAGACCCGATACGACACAAGGTCCACTGGTCATGACTTTCAAGAAGGTGACAAAGTATGGCTATGGAATCCCATCCGACGTAAAGGTCTGTCACCCAAATTGCAGTCGCATTGGGATGGACCCTACACAGTCCTTCACCGGCTGAACGACGTCGTAGTGAGGATCCAGAAGTCATCACATTCAAAACCTAGGGTTGTACATTATGATCGGCTAGCCCCATACTATGGCCATAGTTCGTAAAATAAATCTAAAGCTACCATGGTAACTTGCTTGTAAATTTTGTAAATAACTTTTGCCTTTAATTGTCTGTAATATTACTTTATCAATGTTATTATTTCTTTCATGTTCTCATTGTTATTGTTTATCATGTTTATGATTGGTCATCATGTAATGTGTGTATCTGTAAGTTTTCCCTTGCTTCCTTTCTGGGGATTGTACTGCCCGGGACGTGCAGTCCTTGGGAAGGGGGCAATGTTACAAATCTTGTAAATAGTTGTTGTTTTTCCTGCCTTGCATCATTTTCATTAGTTTTGGTTTTATCTGACGTCATGTTGCAAAAGTATCTGAAGATATCACTTTTATCACTTGTATACCGGCCCTGTAACGTTTTGTAGTTTTCACACTTGCCCTGCATTTAATAAGCGTGAAGACATTTTTCGCTCGGAGTGTTTTCTTTTTTTTCTTTTTCTTTTTATCGCTAGAACTTTCTCAATGGAATTGTTCAAGTTATGAATGATTTGGAATACTCCGGATATTTCTAGAATAGTGTCGTAATTTCTTTCCGTGTATAAATAGCCTTGAACACAGTTTTTAGTCAGTCAGTTGTTTTCAGATTTGATTCTGGTGACTCGTTTTATTCGCTATTCGCTTGGGCGAATGTTTGTTTTGCTTTTGTAATTGCTTAATTACTGTTCACGTTAGATATGTGGTGCTGAATTACTGTTGAGAGTACAGTGTAGTGTTTGCTGCCTAATTGCTGATGTTTAGCAATTGTTTTCTGCTCTTATTGTAAATAATGTACATACTTGTAAATAAATTTATAGTTACTTCCTCAAGATTGGAATGCTCATTTGAAGAAAGTTGAAGGTGCTACGGACTCGTTACAATATTTTTTAGTTTTTTTAAACTAATTTAAAGATTATTTACTATTATTTTATCTACAAAACAATTTTACCAAACATGGAGTGCATGCTGTGCATTTCCAGTATTATAAATATCAACTAAAATGAAATCATTTGTTTCTAAAAGAAAAGTTAAATCTTTCTCTCTCTTTTTACAGCAATTTGCTCTCCAGCTTGTGAAAATGAAGGTGAATGCATTGATGGAAATCAGTGTGTTTGTACAGCTAAATATCGTGGTGATAGATGTCAGTTTGGTACGTTTGTCATTTTCAACAGCGCTTGAATTTGTACTTCAAGTGTATTCTTTTTTAAGTTATAAGTTTAGTTTAACAAAATATGGAACAATATCTATTTTAAGTGTCATTTTAAAATTAAGTAGTAAAAATAAAGGCGCAAGAATTATAATACTGCCAAAGTAATTTCTTATCTTTCTTTCTTGCAAGTAGGTGTGAAAGTATTCCCAAAATTCAAATGAAAATCTAAGAAAAGGAAAAAATAATTTTAATTGAAAAATAAAAGTAAAGGACCAAGAAATATCTTTGGATGTTTTAGAAATTCTAGAAATTGATTAAACTTATGTTTTCCCCTTTATTTTATGTACTTTTTAATTTTATTACTGGATACAACCAGCCAATGAGTGAATTAAGAATTAGAATTAGAAAGTGTTTATTAAGAGATTGTGAATTATTTACTTCAGAAGTTGAATGAATGAATGAAGTGAAAAGGGGGCGCTCCCAAGGCAGCGCAAGCACTGCGACCATGGGTCTATTGTACTATCCCCATTAGAACCCTACAAGAGCCCAATAGCTGAAATGAACTTAAGCAGATGTCTAACAGGAATGCTAGACAGTTCATAGGGATCTAAACAGTGGTACCCCAAATGTTCAAACCTGTAGGCAGAATAAAAATCACTTCAGAAGTTACAAAATATAATGATATTTCTTTCAATGGTTTTAGACAGTTTTTAAAAAATGCAAAAAAAAAAAAAAAATGCTTCATCAAGAAAAATTGAAGTAAGGTGCATGCAGAAATAAAGGGATTTACAGAGCATGAAATATTTACTTTAAAGCTGAAAATTTTCTGACACGCAAATAACATTATTTTTCTTAACTTTCAAAAAAAGGTTATGATATACTAACTACTCCTTAGATAATCATTGCTCGTTGAAGTAACCTTTAAAACTAAATTTATTTCTTTTCTGGAGTAAAAAGGGGGGTTAAACTGCAATAAAATCAAAAGCGATTACCTGTTTCTTAGATTTCCAGTCCTTCTGGAATTGTTAAGAATGAGCTATTTTGATGTTACATCAAGTTCATATAACCCCCAGATGTTTTCCTTTCTCAGTTCATAAAAAGTAATGAAAAATTTGTTGTTTTTATGGAAGATTTTTTTCGTGCGTGGGGCTAGAGAATTGCTTATAAAATCCCAACTGCTTATAAATTAGATTTATAGTTCTTTTTCAAACTGGTGTGAATCTGTCAGCCCAGTAGTTGAGAAGCGTGTATAAGAAACTTCTTTGAAGTACAGAATTGGTGGAAGGGGTCTTATGTTATTATTTAATCACTTAAATTATTTATTTATCTATTACCTTATGAATTATATTAATGTATTTATTTATTGTTTTCACTATTTTATTTTATTTATTTATTAACATATTTGCATTAAAGTCATTGATTTAATTTTTTTCATCAAAAAATAAATTAAATTGTAATTCAATGTTTTAGTTTATAGTGCATTATGACTAAACAATAATTTACCCGAGTTATTAGTATTTTATTTGCCATGCTAATTAATCATTAGAGATTTTTGCAAGCATATTTACTGTTGTTTGCAAGCTGGCAAATTAACAGACCATGGTGTTATCAGACTATAATCATACAATAAAATTGTAATAATTTTTTAAAAAAATATAATGAGTAAAATGAATCTTAGTGCTTCATTGATTCAAGAAATGTATCTTTTATAGCTTTGGATCTCTGTGAACCTATCAAAGATTTACATGTGGCAGCAGATTGGTCATGTAACCATACAAAAACAGAAACAATATGTTCATTTGAATGTCCTCAAGGAACAAGGTCAGAATCTCACTCTGAAAAATTATACCATTGCAGTTTGGATGGAACTTGGACTCCTAGTTTTGCTCCCAAGTGTGTTCCAAGTAAGTGATAATTGTGTCAATTTATTAAGCTATTTCATTCGGGCTTATGTAGGAATTTACTCCTATGCAATTGAAACTAACATCTCCATGACACCTATTTTTAAATATTACTAGAGTTTTATTTTATCCCTTCAAGTTTTGGAAATATTCTGGATCAAAATTTTGTTGACGTAACTGTAGAATAATCTCAAGTCCAGAAAATATTTAACAATAATATCATTTGATCTGAAAAATAAATATCGGGGACACAGAGCAATTCCTGGCTACATCATGCCTTGTTACAATGTTCATTCAAAGAAATAATAATAATAATAATAATAATAATAATAATAATAATAATAATAATAATGCTTTTGACTTGATCCCTGGAAGCTTAAAAAGAAAAAAAAAATGCTGTAAGCTTGAGACCAGTGAAGTAGTTTAAAATATTATTTTTTTATTTCTGTATTTTAATGTAATGTGTGAGCAGATATTGCATAATCATTGTGTTTAAAATTACAGTCAATGTCCTTGAAGCTCCTGTCATGCACAACTCAATTAAATCTTCTAGAGGTAAGTCAGATCATTCTTGTAGATTGATAAATGAGGAAACCTTGTTTTTTTTTTCTTTTGAATCTTTTTTATTGATAATGTGGCATTAAATTATAATTTGAAGCAAATTGTATTCCTATGAAATCTCAAAAAGATGTATGAAGATTTGTTTGTGTCGTGGTGAACCTGTTTCCCTGTTGTAAAGTTCACCCTAATTCCAAAAAGCAATGTGTATTTAAACTGCATGCATAAATTATACTGGAGCAAATTAATTTGACTGAAATTTTTAATAAGATTGATATCCCTCCCCACCAAAGAATCATTGAAGTGGACAATTCTTTCAATTCCACCCCATGATCAAAAGGGAAAATTTGGTTTTCGCAAGAACGGTCTTGATTTTTCCACCATTCAGATTATGTGAAAAATAAAAAAGTTAAATAAAAGAAAAGTACTTACTCCATGATAAGCAGGGACCACAAGGATTTGTAAGTGATGTCAAATTAATTTTTAACAGTTTTTTCAAAAAATGATGGTAAATGAATTATTGAAATAAGACATACTTTTTCGATATTTCATCTAATAAGAATTCTGTCATAGAATGTTATTGTTTGTTCTCATTCGTTTCAGTATAAAAATTTAAATCAAAAACATGACCAAAACCAAATCAAAAACATCATAACCTAATTAAAACATTTTTCTCAAAATGAAAATAAAAAGAAAGAAGTTCTGAAAAAGTTTTAACAAATTCTCAATCAATTTTAGTGGAGAAAACTCAAATAATGGATCAGGAAAAGCATTTACTTTTCTGCACAGCTATTGGTATTTTTTAAACAACGGTAAACAAACTGAAAGCTAATGTCCTTGGAGGAAGAAAAAAGAGACTAAATATTTTGGATAGAAAAATCAATCAGTATGAAAGTCTTGTAAACTGTTCTATATGATCAGAAAACTTTAAGCAACACCATACTACTGGTATCAACTCCTAGCCATTATATTGGCAAATGGCATAGGCAGCCCATTGCAGGTTTTTCTCCGACCCAGAAAAATATCATCTTCACCTTAGGAAATTAATTTTTCATTGAAGACTTTCAAGAAAATTAACACTTAAAGCAATTGCCTTGAGCTATTACTTATAACTGGTGAACCAACTTGAAAAGAAGAAATTCGAATAATTGATAATCATTCATTTTGAATGTTTTTTGAAAATCTGTGGCATTCTTTGCAAAAATTAGATTAATATTAATGCATCAATAAGCAGAAGGCTATCTCATTTGTCCATTAGTTTCTAACTGCGACATTTTCAAAAGCTTTTTTTTATCTAGCTGCTTAGAGAAACTTTCATGGCTCAAAAATGTAGAGGCTAGTTTTTTAGTAAATAGCTACATGCTATTGATGAAATTAATTCATTCTTATAATTTCTACACCATTTCAGTGGATAGGAAGCTAGACTAAAACAACACGATATTGCACTAGCACTAAACTTAAGAAGAAATGATTGTAATGAAAATGGATACCAGAATAGTCCCCCCCCCCCCATAATAGCAGGAAAACACTAAAAGTTTGTATAGTTAACAATCAGAATGTAAAACGAAAAACATTCTTAAGTAAAAATTCTTTTAAAATTGAAAAAAAAAAAAAAAAGAATAAAATAAAGTTCAACATGGTAACCCTTAAAACTTAACATAACATTTTAAAGAAAAATAAACTTGGATCATAAGAAATTTTACAAACCAGTTTTGAAAAGGGTTGGAGGGGGAAGGGGATTGAATAAACATAATGGGGGAAAAATAGTTTACGAAACCTTGTGTTACACTTGCTGATGAATAAATAATGAAAACAAAAGTAGTTACAGCCATGTCCGTCTAGAGAATGGTTGCATTGCTTGTTTATTATTATTATTTTTTAATTCATAAAACTTAACAAGAAGTTCTGTCAAGAACTAAACGAGCCTACTTTCCCGTACATCGACATCGGCATTCTAGCATCTGATCATTATTCTCTTGATTATCTAAGACTAAAAATTATGTCAAACATACCTTTAAAAGCAAAATATACCTCTCTCATCAGATGAAATAGACACATAAAAAGTAAATAAATGAATAAATAAAGTTTTGTCGCACCTTTTAAAGAATGTAACTGTTACAGTTCTTCCGTAGAAAAATTCCTCAATTGTTTTCAAAAAAAAATTAAAAGTACAAAGTACATCAAAACACATTTTATCAAAGAAAGAAAAAAAAAAGAAAAAAAAAGAAAAAAAAACTCGTCCGTTGATAAAATGTCTCGAATTTCACTTTTAATCCGTTGCCAGTTGTTAAATATAAATTAAGAATAAAATGCCCTAGTGAATGAAACATTTTTGTTACAAAAAAAAAATCGTCTGCCAAAAATAATAATAATAATAATAATAAATTCAATAAAACAAATGAATAAATAAACAAAAAATCGTCTGCACAGTCAGTCATTTTTTTCGGACTGTTTACTCAAAAGTTATTAGGGGTGACAGCTTGCTTGAGCGGTTCAATGTTGAATGAAAAATTGTTCAAATCGGAAATGTAAATACGGGAATGAAGTATCCTTGAAAAGTTCTTTCCAACAAAAAAAAGTTTGTTCAAATCGGACTGTTCATTAAAAAGTTAGTATCGCGGGACCGGTTATTTGAACGGCTCAAAGTTGAACCAAAAATTGTTCAAATCAAAAAATCAAATATGGGAATGAGCTGTACTCGCCGAGATCTTTCCAACAAAAAAAAGTTTGTCCAAATCGGAATGTTCATTCAAAAGTTATTAGGGGGGGACAGACAGACAGACCGACCGACAGACAGACCGACCGACACACAAATTCCCCATCTCAATACCCTACTTTCAAATTTTTAATTTTTCGATATTCATTTTACCTCTTTATTTTTTTAACTTGGCGATATTTTTTGGACTTGGCGATATTTTTTTTAACTTGGCGATATTTTTTGGACTTGGCGATATTTTTTCGATGCATTAAGCTACTTTTAATACTTTTTTCGTCTTTCTTTTATTTTTAACGGGAAAGTAGGCTAAAAAGGAGTGCTGGTAACACTCACTGTGCTATTATATTTGCAGGTCAATACTATGCAAAAACTTCAAAAAGTACCTGCTCTTTGTGGGGCAGCACTCATGTACGAACCTTTGATGGTGGTATATATAGTTTTGAAGGGCATTGCTCCTATCTCTTATCTAAGGACTGTGAACAAAATACTTATGAAATCCACATTCAGAATCTGGAGCCCTGTGAGTCTACATCCTCTTGCAGAGTAGCTTTAAATATCTATATTGGCTCCTACCAATATGTGCTGTCCAGTGGTCTGGAAGGCCCATCTGTCCAATTTGAATCACAGATGCTGCCCATCCCTACTGTCATTAATGGACTTTTATTCCAAATGCTGTCTGACTATGTCACTGTCAAGAGCTCTCTAGGATTTAGGTAAGTTAATATTTTATGTTGTCAAATATCTTTCTTTCATTTGTACTTCAAGAAATTTTGTACTATTCATCACCATGAACGTGCATATAAAAAATTTTCATGCCTTTTTAAAAGCCGGTTAAGTTGAACTTTTAGTTCAATTTAAACTGATGCATACTTTTTTTTTTATTTCAACAAGTATTTTCAATGTAAAGTTGCTTCGTGGATTTCAACTGCTATCAATGAAATGTAAGCATAATTTTTTCTGTATATATGAAAGTGAAATTTAAAAAAAATGCTTTAATTGCTTTAAATTTAGGTTTTAATTAGGGATGTGAGTAATTCATCTGACCCCCCCCCCTCCCCCACACCAAACAGAAGAAGAAAAAAAAATATTTATTTAAAATCATCCAAATTAACTCTACATATTTATGTCCTGACTGATGAAACAATTTTTCTCTATTAGTACTACATTAAAATTCATCAAATTAATCCAAACATTTATTTTTGGAGTAATTTCAATAAAAGAAAAATAGCTTAATATAAGTCTGTAGTCTATTGAAATTATTTAATTCCAAATTTGGGCCTTTTACTTTTGAAAAGCTTTTTTCATTTCTCTCTAGTTATATATAATTTTAAGATGAATTTATATGAGCAATTAAGACAACTATTCTGCACTTTTATCATTTGAGCATAATATTTACTTTTAAAAGAATATTTACCTTTTTTTAACCTTCTTACTGTACAATCTTTTTAGTAAATGCCTTAAATGGCTTTGAGAGTTCATGCATGCAAAAATACACATGCAGAAAAAGCATAATAATTCTCTTTTTAGAAGTATTAGCTCAATATGATTGCATGTTTACAATTTATTAGGATGAATTTGTTTGCATTTAAACTCATTTGCATTTTATTTCGCATTTTTTTTTTTTTTTTACATCACAAAGCATTTTTTTTTTTTTTTTTTTCAGTTTGAAATGGAACATGAAAAATGGCATTTCATTGAGTGTGAGCAATCACCTCAAAAACAAGACATGTGGATTATGTGGAAGATTTGATGATTCTATCCTCAATGATCTAGAGCTTCCTGACGGTACTATAACTGACAACGTTGAAGGATTTGTCAATAGCTGGAATATGGAAAACTTGGGAGGTGAGACTTCTTGGGAGAATTTTTTTAAAGCTATGTTTTATGAAGCACCTTATATTGTTTACAGCACTCTTTCAGAAATAAGTGTCTATTTATTACCGATTTTTTTATCCAACATTAAAATATTACAAAACATGCACTTAATTGTTTTGAAGAGTTTGTTATGCCAAAGTGGCCCAGTTTAAATGTGATGGAAACAGGAATACATTTATATAGCGTTTCCCAAACAGAAGGTAAGTTCCTGCAGCTCATTACAGTTTTGTGATTAGAATCGAGAATCTTCTAGACTTCTACAACTACTATTTTCAGAGTTGCTCAAAGTATAGGTCGTTTGCTTTTTTTTTTTTTTTCACAGAGTTATTTAATTCTCTTATGGGAATTTTTCCACATGGTATTTACACCTCGAGCTTGTTGTTGTTCTAAAAGAACTATAACATAACTAATGGATATTTTGAACTAAAAAAAGGTAAAAAACTATCTCTGTGCTAAAAATTTTACTTCAAATGTTTAGGGTATTTACATATTTCCTGTAGTTATTAGATGGAACAGATGCTTTGTTTTTCACTCTCTCACCAATTTATATTTAGCTTGATCAATGTGTGTCTTGATAATACATACCTCTCACTTATGTTAATGCATTTTGTCATATATTGAGAGGAGCACTGAGGATGCTGTCTCCAGAAATATTTGTTGTTGTTTTTTTTCCCTTCTTTTTATTGTAAAAATAATGCAAATGTAATGTAAATTGGTTTTAAACCACCTTTTCTTTTGGTGAGTCGGCTCAAATATTTTTTTCCTACAGTAACACTGCATGTGTGAGCATCTTGAATAGTTAAGGTGTAATATTTTACAAATTTCTCAGAGCTCTGCTTAGATTTTTTTTCTTATATATATATAATTTTTACTGAGCTGTAGTGAAATCATTGGTGGTAATGTGATGAATAATTGGACTGAAAAATAGTTGGTTTCAAAGGAACTGAATCTTTTTTTTTTTTTATTTTGAAATTAAAATAGTTTTTCTTAAATGATTCAAAGAATATATTTTTTTTCCAGCTTAAACAATTTTTAAAAATAATTGTATCACATGATTGATTTATATATCACATTGCTATCTATTTCATATCAAGTGATAACAGTTAAAATGTGTAATGCCACCCGATTTATTTAAGCACCTGACCATCTAGATGATCCTTAGTACCCTCCATGTTATTTTCTGTTATTTCATTGCTGTGTTTAAGTGCTCAATGAACGATTATGTAGTGCTTTTAATTTTTGAGGTATCTTGTGTTATTTTATACATATATGAGACAACTGTATGCATTGCTTAAATTAAATTTTTCAGAATGACCTTTAAATTCTCTGAAAATTTGAATACAATATCTATGTTTTTTTACATAATTGCATGTGGTGATTTTTTATTTATTTATGTATTATTATTATTACTTGCTAATAGTTTGTAAATCTTTTTATTTATCATTATATAATTTTAGAAAAATGCTTGAATAAAGCTGTGGTTAAAGACTATTGCTCTGCAAATCATGAAAAAGCAAAGAAATCGGATGAACTTTGTGGTGTTATTTTCAATGAGAAATTCTCTAGTTGTCATCAGGTACAATAATTACTTATGTTAAGATACATTTCAATTAAATTTTCCCAAATATGATGTGATGAATATTTTTGTTGTTTCCTTTGGAAACTTAAACATAAAATTAAAAATTTAACTACTACAGGTGTAAGTTTAATAAATCAATTTTCAAATTCTCAAAATAAATCTCAATTTGTTTTATGGATTACTTAACTTTACTTATTATTATTATTTATTTTATTTATTTGTGCATTTATTTATTTTTAGTTTTTCTGATATACTATTTTGATTCATCTATGTTCTGAGAAAAAGCTAAGGCATTTTAAGTATGATTAAAAAATTGAATACATATTTTTGTGCTTAAAAAGCTTTATAAGTTTTTTCAACGTTTATGGCTCACAAAATGTATACAGATTACTGCACACATGTGTTTCGGATCTATGAATCATTTTGTCTTGTTTGTTTTGTTAATCTTCAATTTTTACTATTTAAACTGTCTTCTCTTCCACCGTGTTGCTGTTCTTGGATAACGTTTCATCCAAAAGCTCACACTTCGTTGTATTGAAAACTCCATGTAACCCTGAAACACGTGTGCGCTGTAATCAGGAGAAAGGGATCTTATAAAACTAAGCCAATATTATTGTCTATGAATTTCTGGATTTATTTTACTTAAAGCTATTTTATTTCGAGTTGAGATTTAATTTTTAAAGAAATGTATTTGAAAAAAAAAAAAAAACACACACTTTGAATGTACTAATTAGTACAAGCTGGGTCTTTGTAACCCAGATTTCCTACAAAATTTATTGTTTTGCAATAAGAGGATTGGTTCTAGAAGCAAACCTTATTTCTTTTTTCATTGTTAATTTTACAACTTTTACCCAGTTTTTGAATGAGAGCTTTAGTACAGTCAGATACAAAATCAATACAGGTAGTTCAGAGCAGAAGACATTTATCAAAGTTTTTCTGACTGAAAGAAATTGAAATTGAGTCTTGAAAATGATTATGTTTTGGAGAAAGCTCAAAATAGTATTTTATGTAATGTTGAATTTTAACAAAATTTCAAAATCTCTTTCCTCAATAAATTTTGTAAACTATCTGAATGATGTAGTATATTTTAAGTTTGCGTTACAAGGTCATGAACATGTTGCTCTGATTTCAGCTCATTGATGCAAATGTTTATTATGAGGCTTGCAAAATGGATCATTGTAGTTGTACATTGCCAGAAAATTCCTGTTATTGTGACTCATTGGCTGAATACTTCAAAGAATGTGTTCAACTTGGTGGGATAATTAATGGTGGATGGAGAGATGAATATCTATGTCGTAAGTTCGAAAAATTTTATTGATCTTGAATATTTATGTTTGAAGCTGTAATTGAGCTCACACAAGAAATTATTGGTTCCTTATATGGATTTTTTAATGTTCCTTTAATAAATTAGTAGTCAGGGGCATCATTTGAAGTTTTTCCGGGGGGGGGGGGGGCAAAGGGTCCAAACCCAATGCAATTTCATCGGAAAACATAAAAACCATGCCCACGTATGTGTAAATACATTGATTTCTCAAAGCCAGGGGAGCAATTGACCCCCCCTACCCCCCTAAATGACAGGCCTGTTAGTAGTTAAGTTGTTAACATGCAATTAATATGTTAGCAATGATGCTAATGATATTTAAACAACCCATTGCATGGGTTCTAATATTTTGACTTGAAAAAGATTTTTGCTCTCTCTACACTATGAATTTGCTTCCGGAAATATCAATAAGCATGGTATTTATTTGTTTATTATTTTTTGTTAAATGTTAGAGTATTAGTAAAAGACGGAAATCCAAAATATTTGTATCATTTACTTATTACTACTATTATTTAAATGCATACCATTGTTTATGTACTTCGGTTGATTTAAATTTACATTTTTCTCTGTACTTATTATTTAGTAAAAATTTATGTATTATGTCAGTTTTATGAGAAATTTTTATCTTATTTTCACTCAAGTAAGCAAAGTTGAAAAGATCATATCCTTGCAAACAACTCTAGACCAAGATAATGTATTTTCTTAATCACTCTGTTCTCCATGTTTTCATTTTTTTTTTTAAATTCTCTTCAAACTAATAGAAAATGTAACAGATATAATAATTTTGTATGTGTATACTCGAAAATATTTCACTGATTGCATCTTGTTTTCTCTAGCTTTATCTTGTAAAAATGGGATGATCTACAACGATTGTGGTTCATCTTGTCCAAAAACGTGCAAAAACACAGTGTATGATTGTGAAGATGATCACTGTGTTGATGGTTGCCATTGCCCTGACGGAACCATTTTACATAATGGACAATGTGTCGATCAGAAAAGCTGCCCCTGCTTTCATAATGACAAAGAGCATGCTCCAGGTTCAAGAATCCTTCAAGACTGCAATGCATGGTAACTAAATTTCTATTGTTGATACATTAATGAAGAAAATATTTGCTTTATTTCAAACTCAGCACTTAAAAGAAACTGAATGTATTATTTATTGTTATTCCTTTTTTCTCACTTTATTTTGTTGGTCTTTTCCATTTGCTCAATGACAGTGTTATAATTTTTAGTGAATGTGTTGCTGGCAAGTGGGAATGTACAAAAGAAGAATGTGAAGCCAAATGTTCATCTTCTGGGGATCCTCACTATACTACTTTTGACGGTTTAAGCTATGAGTTCTTAGGCAGTTGTTCTTATTTCTTAGTATTTGTGAATGAATCATTCCACATCATTCAGGAAGCGGGACCATGTTCTGAAGGAACTGAATCTGGTGCATATTGCACTCAATCCATCAAGATTACCTACAATAATGAGTCCATCTTGCTGAAACCTGGAATTCAGGTATTAAAATTTATAGATTCAGAAAAGGCAATCAATGTTCAGGGGCGCCCCGAGCTTAAGTTTTTGGGAAGGGGAAAGATCTCAATTTGCCGAATGAAATTTTGAAATGCGCCAAATGATAAAATACGAGCATACACAGACACACAGACCTTATACCATTAGTTTATTAGAAAAGACAATAGGTATCAAAAAAAAACTAAAAAAACGAGGATTCACAATTTTTTTTCCAGATAATTGACAAATACTTGAACTTTGAAAATGACATATCATAAAATATTGCATATATTAAAAATTAAAGCATGTTGGTCATTTGACAGGTTTTTATAACGACATAATTAAATTTTATTAATCTGGTCTTCTTATTTTCAAAGGTAATAAATGCGTATAAAAAAGGAAGATTTCAGCTACACATACATTATATAAAAAAAACAATAAATATTGCAATACTATTCCTGAATTTGCCGAATCGTCAATCTGAATGTGCTGAATAAAAAAAAACTTTTGGGAGGTCCCAGTGACCTCCCATGACCTCCCTTCGGGGCATTCCTATCAATGTTATTTTGAATTGGATTTTGCTCTGTATAAGATCTCTTAAATAGTCTTTATGAATAGCTTTAAATTTTATGATTTTACTTTTCTAAACAATTTCACATATAATAACTTATGGAGAAACCACAGAAGACTAGTTATTTCATGATTATTTGCTCAATACATGTTCAGCTGTTGTGAAACTGATGCAGAGTTGTATAGAGGCACTGTCATAGCCTCTTAATGACTAGTTATTTTACTACTCTCTGACATCTATTTTACATTTTCTTTTCATTTTTGTTCAATTCTGCAACATTAGATTGTGAAGTATACTAAGGAAGGTGCACTCATTCTGTCTGTGATTCATGTATTGTTTAGTCGTCCACAAATCATGACTGATTGAAAGTTTAGCCTGTGCGATGTTACATTATGTACTATGTTTTCAAAGAACATGAAATATTATTAATTTGATTGTATTTTCATTTTAGGTTACCATCAATGAAAGAGATACACATTTGCCCATTATTGGGAATAGATTTTCTGTTTTGATGCCAACTAATATATTTGTAAAGGTAATTAAAATTATCTTTGTCTTAAACTTTTATTCTTTACTGTAAATTTTGAAAAATGAATTAATAAAAATGATGAAGAAAAGAGATATAATAAATAGACTCACTCTTAATAGTTCTCTGCTTAACTGGATTTCTGCGTAGACAGACCTTGAACACTCTTTGCGCAAAATTTACTTTTCAACATTTTGTATATAGTTTTTGTGCGTAGGACTAAAAGGTTTCTTTTGCAGGTAAATATTGACAATGGCTTGTCATTATTATGGGATGGTGAGAATAGAATTTATGTCTATATCCCACCCACATTTTTTGGACAAACTATGGGCTTATGTGGTACTTTCAATCACGTTCAGAATGATGACTTCTTGACTCCAGACAGAATTATTGAAGCTGAGGTAGAAACCTTCGCCTCCAAATGGCAAGCTAGTGATGTGTGCAGTAAGCGATCACGCAGGTCAAGTAGATCTCCTTGTGAATCGCAGCCACAAAAGCTTGATGATGCTAAAATGCTTTGTTCTGCTATAAAACAAGATGTATTCAAAGGTGTGACAATTTCCTTAATTATTTTCAATCCTCTTCTTCTCTTTTCGTTATTAATTAGGGGACTTGATAAATGTTTCAGATAATAATATATTTGTAACATTAAATTTTATTTTCTCATTTAACTATGGTTTTTAATACAATTTTTCTTTTATGTGATGGTACCCATTAATTCTGTTTTCTGTTTCAGATTGTCATGCTGAATTAGACCCAGATGCCTATTATAGAGGCTGTGTAAATGATTTATGCCATTGTGGTGACAACTTAAAGCAGTGTTTATGCCCTATTCTTGCAGATTACAGTTTATCTTGTGCCGAAAAAGGCATTAAGATTGATTGGATTGATGAAATATCAGCTTGCAGTATGTATTTTATTAAAAGCACATTTTGTTTGTTTTCTTTTTTTTTTTTTTTTTTTGGGTCTATTTTTTGCCAACAGCCGACACAATGAGCTTTAAAATGAGGGGTAAATCATTGAAATTTAACATTGAAATGAAGAATATTTGATTTGGTGAAGAAAACAGGCTGGAGAAATAATCTATTTGATGGTACATGTAGTTTTTTTTTTTTTTTCAGAACTTGAGTGTCCTGGTGAGCAAGTATATCAAGAATGCAGCAATCCTTGTCGAAGCAGCTGTGCTGAAATAGCTTCAGACACTTTTTGTACCACACAGTGCATACAAGGATGTGCTTGCCCACATGGTATGACCTTGAACAGTGAAGGATTCTGTATAGCAATCGATCAATGCCCTTGTATATATGAAGACAAGGAATTTCCACCATCCAGTACAATTGTGCAAGGCTCAAAAGTATGGTAAGCATTGGTTGTATTTTTAATGCTTCTGATTTATTCAACTAATTATTTATTTACTTTTAAAAATATTATTTTGTAATTTAAAGGCTTAGGTCTTTTGTTAATACAAATTTTTACAAAATCCTAATAACACTACAGAACGTATGTGTCTCCAGAGTTTAATTGTATTTTAGAAATTATTGAATAGAAAGTTTATGGATTATATATATTATTTTTCCACATTATTCATAATATTAATATTTGCAGGAAAAAAGTTACTGTTTAGAAACTATACTGTTTATTATTATTGTTGTCATTTAAAAGCACCACAATCTTAAAAAGTGTCTAGCTTCAATTAAACAAACTCCAAGAAACCTTTCAAATCAAATAGTCATAACTGTAGTTTGTTTATTCCAAACAACAATAAATAGTAAACAATAGGACAGGGATCGGAAATGTAGTTCATTTTAGCAGTAATTAGTCTTACGTGTGTTCGAATTAACACAGTTTAACTGTATTCTACTTTAGAGCTTATGGCCCTTAAAGAACTGAGGTACTTTTAAACTTCTTTTTTTTTTCTATATTTCCTGTAATCTAGTGTCTTGTGATTAGTTACATCTTCATTTTTTCACAAATATATATTTTGATAAATGTATCTTTTTTGTCACAAAAGTAATTAAGCGTTTATGAAAAAAAGGGTGATATGACTAAAAGTGTTATAGAGATCTAAAACTTGAAATAATTCAAAATTGAAAGAAAAAAAAACATTTTGAGTATTTTATTCTCATTAAAATCATTTTAAACTGATATTGCATGTTTTTTTTTTTTTTTTCTTCACAATATTTAATTTTCCTCTAGTAAATGTGAAAGTGCTCAGTGGCAATGTCATGCAGCATCTTTAAATGAAATCATGTCTCTGAGTCCAGATCAGAAGAAAAACTCAACGAGTTTTATTCAATGTAACTCTGAAGAACATCTAGAATTTACAAGTTGCTTGGAGCAGTGTCCAAGAACATGCCAGAATTCTCTTCTTCCTTTGAACTGTGAGCTATCGGATTGCAAACCAGGTTGCAGGTAAAAAATCAAATATGAAATATATTCATTTAAAGTAGAATGAAAAATATAATTAGTTTAGGCCATTGATTCATAATCTCATTTTGCAATTAATTAGTTTGTCAATAATTAATAATGTACCAAAATATTTAATAAAATGGCTAAAGTAGAAAAAAGTACATTTTATTGCTTTTTTTACAATTGATTTTTAGTTAAATCATTGTTTCCTGAAACACTAAATGTGTTAAAAGTGTGAAATATGATGAATTTATATTATACCATGCTGGTATGATTGCATATGGTGACTTTATGTCTCCTTTTAGACAAGATAATCTTGTTTTTTGATGGCCAGTCCCATTGTCTCCGCACAAAGTTTCGGGACACTGAAATGTCCCATTTTCTGAATCCATAGAAGGGAACACCCGAAAGGCTTAGTTTGAAAGTCGCTCAGTAAAATTATTTAAACATTTTTTAAGTAGTGATATGAATCATGCAAACGTTTACTGAACAATTGAATACCTTTTACGTTCACTCCTCTCTAAAACTTGGCCAGAAAGGGTCAATATTTTTGCTTATGACTAGCACTGGTGCAATCTGCAATTCTTAAAGCAAATGTTGTGCATAAAAATAAATTGTCTGTAATCTTGCTAAACATTTCGTTCTCGTTTTAAATGAACACAAAATGTTCTCATGCAAGTTTGTACATTAAAAACGTAATACCGCATTGGATCTTTTTAAATTGCTTACTACAATTCTTTGCTGTAATAAAGTATAAATATTTGTTAAAAGCAATAATAAAAATAATAATAAATACACTTGTAATTGACTAAAATTGCCAGCTGTCCTGTTTTGAGGCAAACAATAAATGGTTCATCCTTATATTAACAGTATGAAGTAGCATGCAATACATTTATGTCCAGTTTGTAAAGTTATCTTTTATTGACCATATTTTATCAATGTTTTTTTAAATTAAATAATTTATATATTTTAAGCATTAGTGTGCAATGATGATGCGCAGGAGCATACACTATTTGTATATTGAACTCAATGTGCCTTACTAATGTAAATGACTGAAATAGTCTCAGAACTTGGATGAAAAGCATAATGTTTTAAATGTAAATTGTTACATCAAATATTATAAATCATAGATAACATTAAAAAATGAGAGATAAAAATAGTTTCATTGAACAAAAATCGCATGTATACTTTAACTTATTAATATAAGTTCACTGTGACGTTTGTGATAATCTGATTGATTCTGAGATCAAACTCATCCCTATTCTGAATGTGTTTAAATTATTTCATCGAATTTTTAGTTTTAAAAATAACAAAACTTGTTAACTGTATAGTTTCTGCACATGCATTGCTTTATTTTACTCATTAATGTATCTTTCTTTTCTTCCTTTCCAAAGATGTTTAGATGGTTTCATTTTTGATACTGATAAGAACAAATGTGTTCCTGAAGACCAGTGCAGCTGCATGCATGGAAATAAACAATATGAGGAAGGGAGTGTTATCAAACAGTCTTGCAACTTATGGTAAGATTTATATCTGAAATATTCAAAACTAGTGTATTTTTCAATTATCCAGTAATTTAATGTTCAAATTGTTAGGAAGTTTTTAATTTAAATTTTATTATTTGGAGATATGCAATTAGGATCCCTTTTTTGAAGAAAATACATTACTTTAATTTTGACGTATGTTTTTTTTTTTTTTTTTTTTTTTGTGTTTTGATTTCGGCGATTAATTATAGAACAACCTAATATAATGGAGTAATATTTATTTTATATTGAGCTGTTGGTTTGAAGAGAATTAAATCCCACTGGATTATCAATAAATCAATATCTTATTCAAATATGAAACAAACACTGTTAACTGTTCAATTTTTACCTCATCAATTTGTTAATAATGTTGAATATTTTTGTTTATTTTACAGCACTTGCAAATCAGGATTGTGGCAATGTACAGAAAAATTATGTCCAGGGATCTGTACATCTTGGGGCGAGTCTCATTTTAAGACATTTGATGGAAAACTTTTCGATTTCCATGGTAGCTGTGACTATATCGTTGCCAAGGGGAAAATGAGTGGAGCCTCATTCAGCTTAAGCGCTCAGAATGTTCCTTGTGGAACTAGTGGAATCACCTGCAGCAAATCCTTTATTTTTGAACTAGGCCCTTCTGAAATTACTAGAGGTGACGTTGTTGAAAGTGTTGGTAAGAAAGTTTTGAATGGACATTATGGAAAGGAATGTTTATCATGTCATTTGGGAGGCATTTTTTATACTTTCAGTGTGGGGGAAAATGTGAATTTAGAAGGGAGGAAATTTTAAAAGGAGAAAGAGTAACAATCCTCAGCAAGGAAATTTTGTGGTCAATTAGTTAAATTAAAATTCAGGTGTTACTATACACAGTTAGTAATACGAAAAAGTATAGATAATTTAGCATAGTTGGAGTGTTTTGTAAATTTATTTTATAATGCACAGAAATACTTTTCTCTATCTAAGAAAGGATGGTTTTGCAAAAGCAGATTATGTTTCAAAAAACAAATAAAAATAACTTTAAATTATGTTTATAACAGGGATGCACCAATAAGCAAATTGGCCGATTACCGATTAATCGGTTGTTGAAAATCTGCCGATTAATGATAAGAATGATTGTTTTAATGCTACTAATTTTACCATCACTATTTTTTCTCTCTTATACAGTTACCGAGTTGAGAAAGAGTAAGTAATTTATTTCTGAGAGAAGATTTTTTTTTTCCATTTTCCTAATTTTTAAAAAAATAATTTCAATATCTTATCATATTTCTCAGAACCAATTTTCATATTATTGTCAATAATTTTTCATAAACACATTGCTAAATATGTTAATTGAACATAAAAAATTAAAGTATATTAATTATAGTAAAAGCTATTCGTAATAAACAGTATACCGCCTATTTCTTAAATCAAATTTTTAATTTAAACTTTATTGGCTGCTTTAGCATTAACGTAAATATAAATATATCAAGATGAGCTGGAATTTTTGAGCATTATAATCAATAAAAGAATTACTTATTATATTGACTGCTTTAGCATTAACGTAAATATAAATACATAAAGATGAACGAATACTTAGTTTATTTCATACTTTTTAGTGCGAATGAGCGGACAGAAATAGTCTTTAAATTTAAAAAGTTTTTTTATAATTTATTTCAAAGTTTTCTCATTTTAAAATTTATTTAGATTTGCGTGAAGACAAACGCCGTTAAGCATAATTCACTGAGAAAATAACAAATGCCGTAAAAAATGCTATTCACGAACACTTTATTTTTTTATTCATGAGAATATTTCATTTCCAATTTCGTTAATTTATCAGCTTACTTTGAGTAAAACGCCATCAAGCGTAATGTTCAATTTGAAGAACTACCAAAGCATTTTCTATAGCCCTTAGCCTTTTATAATAAGTCACTTAAGCAAATTTTTGAACTTGACTAATATGTTGATTGTTAGCTAATCTCATTCGTTTCATTTCTTCTTTTGCTTTAATATTGCAAGGTTTATCTCCAACAATTTCAGTCAGATTTAAAGCTTCCAGTCGTAGTCCTGCCAATGATTGTACTCAACTCAAAACCACGTAAGCCAAACCTTTGCAGTTCCACATATTTGAAAGATAAGCCTTTAAAAGAATACAGCAGAGTGAGGGAGTGCCGCTCGCTCCACTATAAAGCGGAAGTGCGTTTAAGTTCATGCGGCTGGATTTAACTCTGCAACCGGAAGCAAAAGGTGAAAACCATGTCAGAAGCAAGTACAAAAAAAGTCTTTAAAAAAGAAAATGAAAATCTCATGACATGTGTTTAGTAATAAATAAGAGCGACATTAAAACAATGGTAATACTTTATTTGTGCTATCATATTCTCTTCCCAAAAAAACAGAAAAGCAAAAGTAAAAAAAGGAAAAGGTTTCCAAAATATGAGTTAAGAAACGGATTCACTAGAATTTAGTTTAATCATAGAGACAACCATGGAGATCTCTCAGTGATGACGATGACTAATTTAAGAGTCATCAATTTATTGAAAGCTATGAGCATTGATAGTGTATGCATGGTCAGAGATTTCTTTATCCACAATGATGAAATTTTGGCAGAAATCTGGGTCATTTCCTCAAGCAACCACAGAAAGTGAAGTGATCCCAGCAATAAAAGAGACAGAATTGTCTATTAATAACTTAATGTCTTCATTCATTTTTCTCAATCAGTGTGAGGATGATTGTTGAAGACATGGAGCAATGATTGGCTAGTGACAGGTAGGGGAGAGTGGTAATGAATGGGCCACTTTTTGGTTTTGAATTTTTTTAATTTTTTCTAACATTTTGTTTTAACTCTAAATTGGTGTTTTAGTTACTTTACTTATCTGGCTATCTAAAAAAGTCATAAAAGTTGGATTAGCACCTGTCTATAATGAATTATAATAGAAAATAAAAATTTTGAAATTTGGCCCATTCAACCCCACCTATGGGGTTGAATGGGCCATCGAAGGTAATGAATGGGCCACTAAATGAATTCAATAAAAACATGTGGATTTAATCTTTTATTTGCTGAATATGACAAAATAAATGTGGCACTTGACATGATGATACAAAATCCTACTGGTTTAAAATTATATAAACATCAAAACTGATGCAATTAAAATAAAACTGATGCATACCAATTGTAGCAGAGAAAATGACTAAATAATGAGATCGTAAGAAATAAATAACATCAAATATATATTTAAAAAAAAACAGATAATACACACTATGATTTAACAAAATTTTTTATATTTCAAAAATAATATTAAAAATCACTTTCAAAAACTTCATCTTCATTTTCAAACTTGTCAAAATTCAAATTTTTTTTTTTTTAATTTACTGGACATCGGGAATAAGAAATATCTAACTTAAGTTACCAATAAAGAAAATGAAATTGTATTGTGAGGAATATAATATGAAGGAGAGAGGGGGGGGGGGGCTTTTTCAAGCCACGCACTGCGACCAGAGGTCTATTGTACTATAGGAATACAATATAGATCTGCAAATTATATTTAGAAGTTACTACAAACATATTTTGACGACAGTAATCTTAATCTTAATCTATGACAGTCAGTTGTGTTTCATATTAATGCGAAAATCCAAAGAAAAGGAAGAAAAACAATATTTAGGTGGCCCATTCATTACCATGACATAGTGGCCCATTCAGCTCCACCTATACTTTTGGAATACATTTAAGTTTTTTGAGTACATTGAATTTAAATAACATCAAAATACATCTTAAAATTAGTTTATAGATATGGAAAGACTAATTTATACATATGTATGCAGTGAAATACTTGGTACATTTTAGCTAGGAAATGTTTTACTAAAAAGGGAAAAACTTACTTTTCAGTCAGATTTTTGACCATGCCACTCTAGTTTGAAAATGGCTCAGCGCAAACGAATGAAAATTGGATGAGTTTAGTAGAACAAATAGCTACATCTATTGATGGCATCAAAAAAAAAAAAAAAAAAAAAAAATCATGCAAATACTTTTTCATATTTTGTTAGTGGCCCATTCATCACCATGGCCCATTCATTACCACTCTCCCCTATATTTAGCAAGAAAATTTATCGTGTGACAACACCATTTGAGCTGTCGTTAACTTGCTTGACGATGAAAATAACCACTATCTTGATGACAATGTGAAAAATTATTAAATTTTTAAAACATATTTGTTAATATTGTGTAAAGAGTCTTAACTAAATTTAGTCAATTTTTAATTGCTTATTTTAATTATTCAATTGTTCAATACTGCTTTCAATAGTGTATTTTCATTAAGTAGATGATTTTTAAAAATTATTCTTTGCTCCAACCTGGTTTTTGATTAACTGGTTTACCCCTGGCCAATAGTGGATTTACTGGTTTGCCGGACTCTCCGCAAAACACTTTTGGGGGCCTCTTTGTCTGTCACAGAACTATATGAAATATTTGTTACGTGCATTTTTGAACCCTCTTCGGGGTACCACGATTGTGGGAGACCCCTCATAATTGTAACATAATAAATCCACCACTGCGCCATGTCCTATTTGAGCTGGTTAATTGAGAGTTGACTATTTTATTTAAATTAAATAAATGCACTATATGTCTTTATGTTAAAATAGTTAATGTCTTGCAGGTGATAAAGAGAAACTAATATTGTCTCTGGAAGAACCTGTTCCTAACACTCGTTATAACTCAAGATTTGTTGTTATTGAATCGGGATTGTTTGTTTTAGTTTATACTGACATTGGAATTTCACTTCAGTGGGACAAGGGAACCCGGTTATATGTAACATTGGATCCAAAGTGGCGAGAAAGGGTACACATATAATTTTTGGTTGAATTTCACTATGAAACTATTTTTGATTTTCAGCTACTTTTATTGCTATAGAAATTTTTGTACTTTAAAAATTTTAATTAGAGTATAAGTTGTGTGAACTAAAAGTAAGTTTTTTTTTTTTTTGGTGATAGTTTATCATCAAATTGATACTTATTTATTAACTAGCTATAATGCTTTTTTAAAGTATGAATTTTTTTTTTTTTTTTGGTTTTGATTATTAGTGTCCTAAAATTCATTGATAGTTTATCATGAATGCAAAACTACATTTTCTGAGTCATAAAATTTAAATATAATGTGTGAATATCTAAATATCAAAAGTGCTTGCATAAAATTTAAACATGCCGACAAAGCTATCATTTATGATACATAATAATATAAAGTACTTGAAAGTTGAAAAAAGTGTACTTATGAAAAAACAAAGGGTTTCCTCTGCAAATATTCTAGATTGTGATACATTATTAATGATGAAAACACACTTTTATTTGTAAGATTTAAAATGTGGAACATTAAAAAAAAAGATTGCTCATCAAGAAATTGTATGTTTTTGTGGAGCATGATGAGCAACCTCCAAAGCAGTATCTAATAATGATTTATATAGTGTCTAGAACATGGAATGAAGATTGTAATGAAAAAGAAATTCTTACTAATAATACAGAGATAGTTCATTAACTCAGTGTATCAAAAATGCTGGTTTTTTTTTTTTTTCAATAATTTAATAAAGAAACAAAAAGCATGTGTCTAAGCAAGTATTTTCAGATTTTTTTATTTTGAAAAACTTTTACTACATTTCATTTTAAAATATCTATAATTGCCTATGGTATTATATGTTTTTTTCCCTGTGTTTTTCTGAATTTTGTTGAAAATGATACTGACTTTGGTTTTAAGAACAAATTTTTTGGTCTCATGACAAATGTCCATCACAATCGATACCAATTTTATATAAATATACCTATATTTGTGCCTATATGAAACTACTTTAGAGCTGGAAATTCCTGATTTATTCTAACTGATATCTCTTAGTTGTGTATATTAAACATACATACTGTTTCTGCCTTTATTACATGAATATAAACATTTATCCATCTCTTTTAGGTGAAAGGCCTTTGTGGTAATTTCAATGATGATCAAACTGATGATTTTTTGACTCCTTCTGGAGGCATACCGGAAACGAGAGCTTCAATATTTGCAGACAGTTGGAAAATCCATGAGTACTGTCCACAACCCCAGACAATTGAAGATGCATGTGAACTGCACCCACTGAGAAAAAGTTGGGCACAACAAAAGTGTGGCATACTGAAGTCAGATGTATTTGCAAATTGTTGGTCTGAAGTTCCTCTTGACCCGTTTTATGAAAGGTCAGTATTGCTTGAACCTGTATATAGTAATGATAGTTTAATTTCCATTATTGTTGAAAAATGGTAATTGTACATACATTAATTTATTAATTAAAAATAAGTTTATCTTTTGCAATTACTATTCTTTTCAATTCTTTTCCACACATATACACATCTTTAAAAAAATCTGATTTTCTACTTTTTTAATAAAAGAAGAGCTATTGATCAAATGTGTGTTTTCCATAGAATACTCTTAGAAATGAAAGTAAATCATTTGGTGGATATGTTAAATGGTATAGATATTCATTTTGTTTACATATTGAATTTGTTTTGACAAATTGTGCTTCGTGAATGTCAAAAAAATGCAATTTGCATAATCTTACTGCATTGAGCACAAAAACTTTATTGCTCCTCCTCCTCCCCCTCTATTGTAATGCTTTTGATATGCAGCAAAAAAGTTTTCATAGAGTAAGCTAAAAGCTTACAACATGATATACATTTCAAAATACCAGAATATTTTCTTTTTTTTTTCGAATTAATAAGGTAAGTATAGCCTAATAATGTAGCAATAATTTCTTAACTAGTTAACCTGATTTTTAAAATGCATTCTCGGAGCAAAATATCGTATCCTTTTTAGTTTGACTATTCATTGCTTTTTCGTTATGAAATATACAACATTTTTCAAACTGTGGAATAAGATGACTTTGATAGAAAGTAACTCTTTCTCAATGAAGTTATGTGTATGAGACTTAAATTTAATTCAAAGCTTTTTTTTTTTTTTTTTTGTGGGTATAAAACTGACGCTGCATATTGGATGTAGTGCTGGATCTTGGATTTTTCCGAGCCATTGCAAATTTTTAACTGTGGCCCATAGTTATCTTCCTCTAAGTTTTAATAACGAATTTTAATGAAAAGAACACAGAAAAAGCTGAATTTTCTGCCCTGCAGAAGTTGCCACTTGAGGCAAGGGCCCCCACTTCCTCCCCCCTTGACGCATCACTGATTGAATGTCTTTTTAAGTTGAGCTCCCAAACATATTTACTTCTTGCTCATTTTGACTAGAAATGGAGTTGTTCACTGACTATCAACATGAATCCTATTTTTTGAAGAATAAGCGTCCACATACTTGGTAATCAAGATTAGAAAGCAAAAAACATGCCAACATAATCAACTGTCAATAACTGAATTATTAGAGCCCCATACTATCAAGAATCTTAGTTAAACACTGTACTATGCAATAGGCACATTTGATGGGTAGTATGTGTGGTCAACTTAGTAAATTTGGAATGAAGATCCTTAGTAAAATGATATGTGTATAATCGTTTATACAATTCATTATATTAAAGCTATGTAATAGTCTGTCTACATTTGATTGTTATAAGCCATGTTACGTGATGAATATCATAAATCATGGTAACATAAATCTGTTCATTAATTATTAAAGAGGGAATTTTTACTTATTTGTTATACTCTCCAGGTGTGTGTTTGATTCTTGCGCTTGTGATACTGGAGGAGATTGTGACTGTTTATGCACTGCTATTGCTACATATGCTTATGAATGTAGTCTGCATGGAATCCCTATCAAATGGAGGAGCCAAGAACTTTGCCGTAAGTTTGAAATAACAGAAGTAATATTATTGTTTTTGTTTTATGTTGTTAAGTGTGGCTGCTTTTCTTTTAATGTTGTTTTGTGTTAAAGAAAATGGACTAGGCGAAATGTGGTGCAATTCTACATAAAAAATAAAAATCAAACTGTGCACAGTGTGTAATGTTAGTAGTCTGACGTATTGTTGCTACAGAAAGAGAGAAAGAACGAGAGCATTTCATTAAGATTAAAATTTTTATAATAGTCATAAGCCATTGTAAAATTTGTTCCATAGAAATGGAAAAATGTCTTGGTCTCACATTCAAATTAATGTTTACATTATAGAAGTATGTTGGATTAGCATAAATGCAACTAAAAACGGCTCAAAATATTAGCTTAGTCAAAACCTTTAACGTTCAAGTTTCTTTGAAAAAGAATCCACAAAGTTCTTTAAATTACAAAACAGCATCTCAAAGTATTTTTGCAGTTTTAATAAAAATATTTTTGAAAAAAAAATTGAACCGACTTTGGAACTTCACTCAGCAAATGCTCTAAAAAGTAAAAAATAATTTTATTCTTTGAACACCATCGATACTACATTTAAACATAAGTTTTGAAGTCGGCGCAAAAAAGCTAAATAGAATCATTCGAAACTATAAATATAAATTTAAATGAATCCAGGTTCTTTATTCGCATTCGCATTCATTGAAAAATACATATTTATGTAATGGTACAAATATTCAGCTCTCAATTTTCAATGATTTCTCTGAAAATGTTAGCAAAATATAGTAAGCATCATTTTACCTATAGTTTTTGCGCCGACTTCAAAACTTATGTTCAAATGTAGTATCGATGGTGTTCAAAGAATAAAATTATTTTTTACTTTTTAGAGCATTTGCTGAGTGAAGTTCCGAAGACGGTTCAATTTTTTTTTCAAAAATATTTTTATTTTATTCTTTTTAGTGTAAATGTACATATGAAATAAGGTAATGTTTCCATTACAAAACTTCACCTAATTTGCTTAAGTAAATGCTTCATAAAATAAACTATGCAAGGGAAAAAAAAAAGAAAGAAAGTATCAACGCGTCTAAAACTTTAAACGATTGACACTAAAAAATAATCCTTGTTATTCTCTGGTACTTATTTGTGCACTAGTTTAATCAAAGGCTAAATATTAACAGCTTTTCAAATAATTTATATTTCAAAACAACACTAGATTCTCGCAGTTTATAAAATTTCACGACGTATTACATACGTGACCCGCTAATGAGTTTCATGTTTGCTTCAGTTAAGCCTTCATTAAAATATTTCAGGATAATTATAATAACTGTTTCATATCAATCACGTTCTGTAACAATGAATTTCATATTTAATCATTTAGGACAAATCGCTTTAAATTTGAGCAAAAATTTGGAGATTTTCCTCACTTTCTTCAGAATTCCTTTACCAAACCTTATGTAAATTAAGACTAATAAAACCTGAAATATTACGAATCAATCAGTACCTGGTACGACTTTCAGTTCAGGAGAAAAAAGCAGGACATAGAAAGATACTCGGTTTAAAATTTTCAAAAAGACCATAGAAAGGAGTTTCATTATGCAATCCAGAGAAGCCTGGCGTTCAAAATGGTCATTATTACGATTACTGTGATCCCAATTTCTTTTTCGAAAGATTTCTGCAGGTTCCCGTTATCGAACCCGGACCACGAGAGGATGGGACCTATCGGAAAGAAAGACCTTTCTAACAAAAAAAGAATTTTTGAAATCGGTCCAGGCGTCTTCGAGTAATCTTGTAACATACAAAAAAAAAAAAATTTCTCCGACGAATTGTATAACCTCCTCCTTTGTTGAAGTCGGTTAATTAATATTGCACATAAATGAGAGACACCATCTGTGGGGAAAAGAGAAGATGGCTTATATTTTATTGCACTGAAAATGATTTATTTCATTGATTTCTTATTGCTATAGTATTTACTAGGGATGCACCGATTAATCGGCAGTACCGATTAATCGGCCATAATCGGCCACTTTGCCGATTATTAATAATCGGCAAAATCTTACCGATTAATCGGCGAAATTTTTTTTTTGTAATATTATTTTTTAAAGTATACCTTAGCAGAGAAACTGTGACAAATGTTTTTATGAACAGTAAATAAACGAAGTTTTATGCAATCCTTACTATAACATGCAATATGAAAGTGTGTACAGGATTAAAACAATACAAATAGTTCATACAATGCGCAAAACTGATTGGAATATTTAAGATAATCCAATGTTGAATTCCTGAGCTTTTAAGTTGGAATGCGAAATTATGAATAGTTCATTTCATTTATAATCAGTCAAATTTTACTGCTCAAGGGCAGAAAGATGCTTTATACAAAATTACTCCAAGTATGCTTGAACAAAAAACTACGATCGATACATTTATAAACAAGAAATAAATAATTTTCTGCAAATACAAGTATAACATGTAGCAGTATAGTGAGTATAAAAAACAAGTTATTCAAACAATGAAATACAAAAAAAAAAAAAAAAAAAAAAAACAAAAATGCTCTCTATTATAAATGATTTAATAATTTTATATTCCTATTTTAAATAAATATACCCATATAAACAATGTTTCAACATTTTTCATGTGTCGATACTTTTCTCTATAGCTTAATGCTTTTATTGAGCTCTACTTTTCAAAGAATAAAATTCCAGAATTAAATGACTACTTATAATTAAAAAATAAATTTAAATTAAAAACACCCATAAATTAAAGTGCTCACCACAGCTTCACCATAATTGTTTTAAAAATAATTTTCATGACTTGTGTGTTTCTGTAATTTATTCACAAAGCTATGAAAATTGGTTCAAAGAAGTTTAATAAAATTTTGTAAATATCTTGGGAAAATTGGAAAAATAGAGAAAAACAAGTCTTCTCTCAGAAATAAATAAGTAACTATTTCTAAAATCGGAATTGTAAAAGAAAGGGGAAAAAACAGTGATGGTGAAATTGGTAACATTAAAAAAAAAACAATCTTGGTCAATAATCGGCTCTGCCGATTAATCGGCCGATTGTCAACTGCCGATTAATCGGTAATCGGTAATCGGCTAATTTGCTTATCGGTGCATCCCTAGTATTTACAATTGATTCTTATGCTTGACGTTATTTTACATTAAAACTATAAATTGTATTCTGATACTAAAATCTTATATGCTGTTAAAACTTGTGTGAAGTACAAACACAAATGAGATACTTTTTTCAGGATATCAGGTTTTGTTGAAATAATAATAAAAGTAATTTTAATTGTATCAAAATTGATTTTTGTCTTTTGCAGCCATCCAATGTGAAGAATGTTCGACTTATGATGGTTGTGTTCCTTCTTGCCCTCCTAAGACGTGTGAAAATGAGTTCCTTTACGAGAAGATTTCTGAAAATTGTTTGATTGGTTTCTGCATGGAAGGTTGCAAACCCAAGCCTTGCCCTCCTGGGCAAATCTATAACAATGGAAGGGAGTACAAGTGTGTGCCTCAGACAGATTGTGTAGTCCCGTGCCTTGAAATTAATGGCATTGTCTATAATGAAGGAGATAGGATCACAGATGTTGAAATAGTTGATGCTTGCCAATCATGGTATCAAAATTAAAATTTATTTATTTATTTAATATTAATTATTTACTATTTATTTTTATTTTGGATAGAGTTAACGTTTGTAATGCTTTTTTTTGAAGAATTCTATGTAAAAATTATTTTATTCGTTTCATTCATATATTTCATCTGTTCAGATCAAATAAAAAAAAAAGTAAATGACCTAACTGTATGGGAAACTAAAAAAAAATAGAAACTAAATTTATATAAGTTTTAATACTTTAAAGGCTTTTGCAATCTAAAGTACTTTTAGCATGAGATTTTATTTTCTTGTTAGTTATATTTGTCAAATATATATTGGAAAAGGGAGCAGAGATTTGGGGGGGGGGGGATTATATTTAAAGTACTTAAAACCAGATTAGCTGATAAATCATGTTTGAAAAATATCTTTAGCAATTTGTTTGTTCTTTTTGTTGCTAGAAAAAAGGGAAGTGTGAATAACAGTAAAAAAACTAACGGACTTTGCTTTAAAGCTTTTAACTTTAAACCAACTCATAACCTGGGATGCAGTACGAAGAGGTTTGGGCGATCAACGGCATTGAGCCTTCTATAAACTCTAAGTTGAATGACGTGTTATTTATTTTTGCATCTAGTCACTGTCTCAAAGGATCCATAAGCTGCTCTGGAAATCCTTGTGCCAACATAGAAGCTCCACGCCCTTGTTTCCAGACTGGATGGACACCGTGGATGAACACACCATCATTAATTGGAGGAGACTACGAAGAATTATCTGATCCGCTCCTAAAATCTGTGTATCAAGATTATTGTGGTATAGCCAATATGACCAACATTGAGTGTCGAGTTGCTGACACTAAGACCCTGTTGAGAGAAACTGGACAGAAAGCTACTTGCACGTTGCCTCTTGGACTGTCATGTCATGACAATGAACAGGATAGCAGCATCTGCAAGGATTATGAAATACGTGTGTTTTGTGATTGTGGTGAGTAAACCTTTGTGTTGCATCTGATAATTTTTTATTTTCCAATTCTTTGAGAAGGGAGGGGAGTAGTAATGCACTTGCCTATCCTTTACTTTTTCATCTTTCCTGCATTTTTAATTTAATTGGCCCACATTTTGATGGACTTTTTTTTTTGTTACTTATAAAAATTTAAGCCTCAGTGATCCATTCAGGTATTTTACTGAGAAAATTGTGAAACGAGGAATATTTTAGGATATCAACTTTCGTGTGATTATTATCCAGTTAAAATTTAATTTGAATTACATTTTGACTTCACTTCAAAAAATTGCATGTGATTTATCTTATGGAATAGTTTTTTTAAAAATATTTCTCAACTATACCCTTGTAATAGCCAGATTCCATTGCTGCATAGTTTTAGTGACTTCAAGTATTATTATGCGCCTTTTTGTTTTTAAGTGAAGTGATAAAAGTTTTCTATTAATAAAATGAATTAAAATGCTCATATAATCATTGCATAGGAAATAATTTTCTTGAAAATATTTAGGTCCTCAAGTGCTGATAGAAACAACTCCAATCACTACAACAACTCTGGCTCCAAAGCTGCCACCACAATGTAAGCAAACAGGCTGGACTGATTGGATGAGTGCTAATTCGCCAAGTGAGGAAGGAGAATCTGAAACTCTGGATAACCTGAGAATGAAACATTCCTTTTGCTCAGAAAATGAAATTGTGAAGATTGAATGTCGCTCAATTTTGTCTTGGAGATATATTCCTGGGGATGCTGCAGAAGTCATTTGTAACAAGAAATTTGGACTTTTGTGTAAGGGTCCGAAATGTGATGATTACGAAGTGAGAGTCTATTGCAATTGCGAAATAGAAGGTAATTTTCTTGAATTGTGCATAGAAAATGGTATTTTTTTCTTGACATCTTTGATTTGACAGTAATTTACTTATGTTTATTCGAACTAAAGTGATATACTGACAATCAATGTTAGTCACTGACAGGCCTGCCATATCAAGCTCTTCCAGGGGGGTCAAACGGTGTAAACACAATACAATTTCATCGGGAAGCAACAAAACCATGCCCACTTATATGTAAATACATTGATTTCTCAAAGTGTGTGTGTGTGGGAGAGGCGGGGGGTCGACCCCTCCCTGACGCCCCTAAGTGACAGGCCTGGTCAGTGATGAGCTTCAAATAATTCAAGTTTTGGTATGATTGAAAATTTTTGGAAAGTTTTGTGGGGAATGAAAATGAAATTGAATAACTTTTAGAAGGGACAAAAGAAGATGACCATCAAGGATACTGACATCAATGACATACAGCCAAAACCCATCAAAATAAAAGTTTTGAGCCATTCTTTGACAATGGCAAATAATATTTCTACTTTCTTAGTGAAGTAAGATCCCGTTATAGAAGTGATGCGAGTGCTCATGGATATGCTAATGTCCCATAAATAATTATGGGGAAAAATTAAATGATTATCAATCATAAGCAACTCTTTTTCCTAAACATTAAGTTTATTCCTCTTTTCTTTATGCACGTTGTACATAGGTATCAAAATAATTACATGTTGAATTTATTATATGGTTATGCATCATTAGAATGCAGTATTTTCTTAGTCTATGGAATATAACCCCTATTTTAATACTACAACTAAGTCATAATTTACGTTGTTTTGGTTTATGCGGCATTTTTGTGGAATGTGATCCCAGCATAAAACGAGGGTCTATTGTACATATAAAAAAAGATGAGCAGAAGTGTACTAAGAAGAGATGGTTGAATATTTTTACAAATATGAAAGAGCCAGAGTGATATTTTCATAAAATGTGTCTGGTTCTTTACAATTGTGTTTGAATTAATTCCTAAAAATTGAAAATGAGTTCCTTCCTTTATTTTTTGTCTCTAAAAATGATGAATTGATATAGAAAGATTTTCTGAAAATTAAAAAAATATATTTTTCAGAAACATCACCTGCTCCAGTATGTGTAACTGGCTGGACAGAATACTTCAACACAGATCACCCCGATCAAAGTGAGACTGGTGATGATGAGAGTTTGGAAAGGATTCGAGAACTGCACCAATTTTGTGTGGGAGGAATAATTGAAGACATTGAATGCAAGACGAGAGATGACAGTGGAAATCTTATTGATTATTCCAGTCTGGACACATTTGGACTAAAATGCTCTAAAAATGTTGGTTTCGTTTGTAACAAATATGTTGTCTCTGGAAAGTGCAAAGATTTTATGGTTCGGTTCTACTGTAGATGTGGTGAGTTTTTTTTTTTCTTATTGAACTCAATGAAGTATATTGATTATATCATACATAATAAACCAAAATGATGAAAAACTAAAGGAGTGCCTTTTGTGGGAAATGTAGCATAAAAACATTTGCAGCACAGCAATACGAAATAGTGTACACATGTTTCGTAGTTACTAGAATCCCTTTTATCTTAGAGATCAAAATGTAAAGAACGTGAGCTAATAGATGAAATGCTTTTTTTTGGATATCAATTTCACTGATGAGCTCACAGCTTTCCAATAAAAAAATTATTGCTTCCAACTCTTAAACTGAAACAATTTATCAGTGTCATATAAAAAGTTATGATATTTAGTGTGAATAAGACATTTGAATATTAAGTATAACTATAACTTTCAGAAACAGAGGGTAATTACTGCACAACCTAGCGTTTCGATCGCAACTGCGGCGGTCATCTTCAGTGGGTGTCGTTGATTAATTTGGCGACTGATGCGAAATTTCGAACTGCTGCAAGATTTTAAATTGAAAACGCAGCGCCCTCTACCTTCCGGCTCGGGATTGACAGATGACTGGATGCCAAAGCTTGTTAACTTTTACTTCTTCCTCCTTCTTGTTAAAATTATTTGGGTGTTTGAAAATTTCAATGGCCTCTCTATTCAATCTGGGGAAAAAATTTGAAGTCCGTGAAATTATTTTGGCCTCTTTGAATTTTATATCATGGATTCCATTACTGAAAGTGTGCTCCGCGATCGCCGACTTTTCAGTCTGACCCAGCCGGCAATTTCTCTGATGCTCTTTGATTCTTGTATTAACGCTCCGTTTTGTCGTCCCGATATAAACTAATCCACAGGAACAGGGGATCTTATAAACTCCTGCGGCGGACAACGGATCTCTAGCATCTTTCACTGAACGCAGCAGAGCATCATGAGACATTGCCGGCTGGGTCAGACTGAAAAGTCTGCAATCGCGGAGCTCACTTCAGTAATGGAATCCATGATATAAAATTCAAAGAGGCCAAAATAATTTCACGGACTTCAAATTTTTCCCCAGATTGAATAGAGAGGCCATTGAAATTTTCAAACACCCAAATAATTTTAACAAGAAGGAGGAAGAAGTAAAAGTTAACAAGCTTTGGCATCCAGTCATCTGTCAATCCCGAGCCGGAAGGTAGAGGGCGCTGCGTTTTCAATTTAAAATCTTGCAGCAGTTCGAAATTTCGCATCAGTCGCCAAATTAATCAACGACACCCACTGAAGATGACCGCCGCAGTTGCGATCGAAACGTATGGATTAAAGCCATTCAGACCACGGCACAACAGCCCGGAATCCGTAACTAGTATTTACTCCGGCCGTGAAAGCCTTCATTCTTACAATTACTGCATAACCTAGAAACTAAAAAAGGGAAAATAGAAAGATTTACAAAAATTACAATAAACAACTTTTCAAAACTGCAATTCTTGATTGCAAACACTTGAATTTGTCAGGAATAAATTCAAATTCTTTTTTCTTTTACTTTTTAAATTTTACTATTTATTTAAAAATGCATATTGGTAATGCTATTATTCTAAAGAAATCAAAATGAAACCGTATTCATGTCTTTCTGGTTTTTGAATTAATATAAAAAGTTTTTTTTTTCCTTTTTGTAGAACCTGTACTTATGACAACAGAAACATCAACAACTGAAACAGCACAGGCACCTACAACTGTTTTGCCTGTTCCAGTAGAATGTGGCTGGACACCCTGGTTGAACATTGATAGTCCTGAATCTTCTATTAGCGACGGGGATTTTGAAGATTTAACAAAAATACAAGTGTGTTTGTATTTCGCTTGTTGAATAAAATATGGAATCGGATAAAAATACTGAATGCTCTGCTATTAGAAACTTTTATATTTCTAAAAAAACTTAATTTTTCTTTTTTTGTTATTAAAAGCATTTTTTTTTAAAGTATGAATGGAATAAATTGAATAATGGAAATGTTTTAAAAGTGTTTTCATGGAGGCTCAAAAATGATTTGTATATTACCAGAATTTAAAAATGTTTTAACAATCACTGAGCAAAGGATTACATTGTCAATAAATTCAAAAGTCAAAGTGGGTCATGTGTTGTAATAACTAATTTTTCAATTAATTTTTCATAATTTAAAAATATTTTTTCTTTGCATATTTTTCATCAAGTCTGCAGCCAAAGTTTTTTTTTTTTTTTTTTTTTGAGGAGAAGAAGCCTATCATTTCTTTTCCCTCCAAGACTTTTTCAGGCTAGTCTATGTCAGATTCTAAAAGTCTTCATTTTCATCTTCATTACTAGATATGGTTAGATGGTAATTTTAAATAGAAGAAATTAAATTATATGAAATGTAAATTAAATGTGAATGTGAATTTTTCTTAAAATAAGCTATGATTTTTTCTTTTTGATTGGGAGGCATAAAAGAAAAAAACCAAATTATGTTTTAATTTTAAACGAAAAAATCGATGTTGAACTGTGGGACATGTTTGAACTCTCAAAACACTATTTTGAATGCATCCTTCTTTTATCTAAAATAGCTTTCTATTAAGAATATTGAGTCTTCAAAAGAGAAGTAAACAATGCTCATCATTCTATTTTTTTTCAGAGCATATACAAGACTTGTGGAGGTAAAGATCTTATTGATATAGAATGCAGAATGTCCAGAACTTTGCATTCTTATAAAGAATCTTTGCAAAAAAATCTTGTTTGTGACACCATGCATGGCTTCCAATGTAAGAATGAAGACCAAATTGGAAAATGTTATGACTATGAAATTCGTCTACTTTGTATGTATGAGTGGTGTTTACCAGGTATGTCAATTGGAAGAATTACTCTCAAGTTTTAAGCATCTTTTGTTATTTAAAATTCTTGAAATTTTCAAAGCTAAAGCTTCTACTGTTCAGAATCTATTTTGTTTTTCTTATCGAGAGTATATGTTATTTATTTTATTTTATTTTATTTATTATTATTATTTTTTTTTGCAGTTACTTCTACTGTTTATACTACACCAGTTTGGGAAACTACTACAAGTTAGTAAATGTTGTGTTTTTTTATGTGTTCTCTGTGCTTACATTTTGAATATCTTTCGTTCATGTGAAATCACAGTGTATTTTAATTTTTTTGTATTTAAAAAATATTGTTAGTTTTATCTGCTTATTCGGCTCAATATAATCTAGTTTATAGCTCAGTTTGACTATCTTTGTTTCTTACTTATTTAGATCCATGTCCACCGAACCAAATCTATGATGAATGTGCATATTCCTGTGAACAACTTTGCTCCTCCTTTGCACAAGATCTATCTTTTCAGTGTAAGAACAAATCATGCATCTCTGGATGTCGACCAATTACCGGCTGTCTCTTCCCAAATGTGTGGCGGGATTTTCACACATGCGTTTCAAAAGATGAATGTACTTGTATGCTCATTGAAGAAGAAACAGTTACTGTTGTAGCAGTAAGTTAATTTTAAGAATTGATTTTGTGCTATATGTTTTTAAATATGGGTGCAGCTCTTTTGCATTTCTCTTTATTCGAAAGTCACTCAACAGCAGTGCTGTAGCTGACAAAAAAGGTAGTTTAAAAACAATTTACATTAGATTTGTGTTCTTTTTACAATAAAAAACAAAATATTCCATGAAACGGCATTTCCTTGCCTCCCATTCACCCAACTACAGGACTGCTCTTCAGGATATAATTCTAAAAGTGGTAGTATTTGCTTCAGTTTAAATAGAAATGTATTGTAATACAATTTTAATGTTTTATGGAAATGACTGTGCAGCATGTGCTGCAATTAGTTTTGTGAACTTTGATTTGAAATTCAAAAAGAAATAGCTGTGCCCGAATAATTTCTTAAAATGGGCTTTTCAATTGCTTTATTTTCCATTACTTTTGAAGTATTCATGCAAAATCTGCTCATCCGTTGGCTTTCATTGGCTGCAGTTGGAAAACATATTTTGGGGAACTCGCCAAAAGAAAAAGTTTTTTGAAATTAATTTACATTACATTTGGATTATTTTGACAATAAAGACCATAATTTGGGAAATGGTGCGGCCCTCCTGAACTTGATAGTGCTTGCTTTTGAGAGGTTCCATAGTGGTAAGTTATTGGTTATTACAATACTTTTTTTTAAATTTACTAAATTATTAAATGTTTTGTTAAATGTGTTTTTCTTAGAAATTTCATTTTACTCCTAAGCTGCAAAAAAGAATCCAGTGCTCCAAAACCTCTTACAAGAAATACAGTGAAAATGAATTGCTTAAATGTTGAGTTATATTTAAAGTAATTTGAACAGCATAACAAATAACCCATTTGACCACATTTTAAATGAATCTTTGATGCTCTGAACTATGAAGTATTTACTTTATATCACTTTTTTTCAGATGAGGTTGGTCATCAGATAATACTTTTTGAATGATTTACTTCATTTTATATTTAACTTTTGATCATGGTGGATTTATATTTTGGGAAAGGAGTGTAATGCTTTTGAAAATATTACAGCATTATTTGCATTTATAAAGAAATAACATTTGAAACAGAAATGCACACAATTAACTTAATGTTTAACTTTTAACTTAGCTAATAGTTCTACCCAGATGAAGGGGAGATTAAAGGAACTTTAAGAAAACCATGTTTTTAATTTTTTCCCCTTAAATTCAATTTTTAGTATGTTTGTTTTTTTTTAAACAGTTTATATTTCAATTTTCTACTTTCTAAATTTGGTTATGATTGAAAAATTCTTTTACTTATAGCCTAAAGAAGTTGTGGTGAAGGATTGTGAAAAATGTCAGTGTATTCATGATGATCTCATATGTAATAAAATTCCCGGATGTGGGGAAAAATTGCTACCTGAACCAAGAATTGAAAAGGGTAAAATAAACATTATATTTGTTATTACTAATTCATTAAAAGGCTTTATTGAATTTTAATTTTATTAGAATTCAATTCGGTTTTTTAGTAGTTATATACAGTTAAATTCTCGATAACTCGAATCTGAAGGCACAGAAAAAAAACTTCGACTTATTATTAGTTTCGATTTCCAACCTTTCAATAATAAAAACTTGGAATATTTAATTAATGTACTGATAACTGACAAGTTTTATCAATGGAAATATACACTATTTGAATTAAAACGTTGAGAACAAAAACAAATATAAAAATAAATCTTTCTTTTTATACGTATTTTGTGGGATAATCCGTCATTTTAAGCTGCAATGAGCAGTTTTGTAATTTCAGAAACAGTAAACGTTAAAGCTTTTTCACATGTGGTTCTTCCGTGGCTACAAATACATTTTCTTCCATGGTTTGTATATACTCTTTATGACAAACCTCAGTGTTGTAATCAAATTTCTGAAATTCACATTAAAGAAATTTTTTTTCTCAACTGCTTTAAAAGTTGTTTGTTTTGCATTTTATAATGACTAACCCACTGTCTCTTTTCATTGAAGATTGAAGAAGCTGAACTTTTGGAAAAAAATTTCTTACTGCTGCATAATACTGGCAATAAGTGCGAACAATACAGCAAGATGCCTTAGCCCTTGCTTAGGGGCGGTCACTCACTGCTTTAATACCTCAAGAGTCACCACAGGTCTTACCGTAAAAACCGGCGTATCGGCTGCACCCGCGTAAGAGCCGCATCTGAAATAATGCTCGAGTTGAAAAAAAATTATTGCGGATGGGCCGCACCTCTCGTATGGGCCGCATAGTTATTCTTCAATTTAGATACTTGCAATGTAAATGATATTTATTCTACTAAGAAAGTGGAAATCCCCCACTCCCCTCGCCTTTCCCATGCCCATCAACCTTTTCATATTGCTTCTTTGGATCGCACTACTTTTTGTTCCTCATAAAAGAAACACAAACGCCCCCAAGTAGCTTTTAAGAGCCACTTCCTGGAATTTGGTTAAGTAGCCGATTCAGGGAGCCTCCCTTTATTTGTTTACTGTTCAGATGTCCGAACAGGTGTTTCTGATGGGCTATAATTCACAAGGAAATAAATAGCCCAAAAGTAGTGCCAGTGATTAAATATCAACAAGCTAATATTTATAAAGCAGAATGCAGATAAACCCAGATTGATAAGCTGAAGGGGTCAGTACTTACAATAGTGAAAGATGAATAAGCTTGATTAACAAAAATAAACAATTTATTTAACAACATTAGTATAAAGTAAAAACAAGAAAAGTATTAACTCCAAGCCATAAAAAAAATCCCTATTAATTTATCAAAGTTATACCTAAATATTTCTCATACATTTATCTCTAATATCAATCGTATTATCAAAAAGAGTCGAACCTAGACCTTACTTGACTATTACTTGAAAAAGGTCTGGTACATGACTAGGTACGATGATCAAAATTAGCGATACATTTCCGACTATTAAAAATAACCCTAACTACCTAAAACATAACTTCCGCCTAACGCTCTTCACGAGCGAGTCCCTAGTCAAGACTACCTTGACGGTAGCTCACCGTTCAAGATCAACAAAGATTGAAAAAGAGATAGAACGTCGGTCCACACGAGCTTATATCCCAGACACTAATTTGCATATACTCGCACGTGCCGTCACCGGAGAGCCATGTGCAAAAATTTCTAGAACGTTCCACAGCGGGATGACGTCGTCCTCCGCTCTTCCCTCAGGGCAGGAGATGGCTTGTTTCCTCCTCTCTCATTCTTGTGGTGACGTCATGTGTTGCTTTCACTTAGGTTTCTTCTGACTTAGCTCGCCGCTCGAGGATGCATCGTAGGTTGACTAAAGTACTCGTTTTTAACTTTCTTCTATATCTAATATATAGAAGAAAGTATTGGTTTCGTGAAAATTTTCGAATGTCGAATTTTGACGGATTTGCACGTTTTGAGGTGCGCTGAGTCCATTTCGACCATTTTTGGAAAATGTCTGTCTGTGTGTGTGTGTGTCTGTGTGTGAGTCTGTATGTGTGTGACCAGTTTTTGTGGCCGCGCTAGAGCAAAAACTACTGCATGAAATCGAACAAACATTTTTGCACATATGTACCACCATGTGAACTGGTGCACCTGACTTTGTTTAGCGAATTCCTCCAAGGGGGGTGGAGCAATCGCACGTGTTCTGCGCGGGAGTGAGTGCTATATCTCAGGAAGTAACCGGCGGAATCAAACGAAAATTGGTCCATAGGTAGACCCTACTGAGTACAGGTGCTGATTCAATTTGTTTGTCAATATCTCCAAGGTGTTAGCCCTTTAACTGTTTAATTGACGCAGAATCCTGAATGCTATTGAGGCAGACATAAGCAGAACGAAAAATGAAACTTTGAGTAAAAACTAATAAGCCTTTATTTAGGCGTTTAAGAACATATGTACAAAATAGGAAACATTAAAGTACCTCGGAGCATTTGGCAAGTATTGGCTAGGGCTTCTACTATCTAAAACATTCTAAAACTGATTTTTACTGAGAGCTAAATCCAGAAGAAAAAGTAAATAATGTCGGTAAAACAAGCCGACCAGCGGCATGACTAAAAACAACTCACGGTAACACTTAATCCATCTTCCTGTTCACACACAATCGACAGAATGGAACTGACACACAACTGTGAGAATCATTCGAACTAAATACTAACTAAGTCAGGGCGTGGGAGCGTCCTATTGGACGAAAAACGATGTTCTAGAAGGAAACCCGATGACGTGGGCAACGCCTCCCAGACTGGCCAATGGGAGCGTAGGTTGACGTAAACGAAAAGTCTCCCAACAAACTGTTGACTTTAACTGATTCAAGTGATGCAACATGGACTGTAAACAGCGGCAAAGACGGCCGTAAGTAAAATTTAGAAACTAGAATTATTTAATAAGGGTTTAAACTAATCGAGAATACTTTTTACATTTGTTGAATGCCAACAAGGCCCCCCCTCTCGTTAGTTTAACGAGACACAGTCA